>JAQFXT010001852.1:0-14867 GCA_034683725.1 Strigamia crassipes
CAAAAATCCATCAAAATCATCAAAAATCCATCAAAATCATCAAAAATCCATCAAAATCATCAAAAATCCATCAAAATCATCAAAAATCCATCAAAATAAAAAAAAAATCCAACAAAATTTCATCCACAAAACTCCAAAAATCGTCAAAAAAAACATTACAAAAGCAACAAAAATTCAACGAAACAATTTTAAAAACTCAAAAAAATTAAATTGTGTTGATTTTGTTGATTCTATAATTTTTGTGATTTTTTAAAAATTGTTTAGTTCAATTTTAAAAAATATTTTGTTGAGTTTAGTTGCTATTTTTATAATATTTCATTGATTTATTACTTTATTACGATATTTTGTTGATTTTTGATGCTTTTTTTGACGATTAATGACGATTTTTGTTGATTATTGATGGATTTTCGCTAAAAATCAACAAAAACTTCATTTTATCTGCAATTACGTTATATTGGAAGCCAGTAGAAGCCGTTGCCATGGTTCCGGCAACCCCAAAAACTCCCTCGTTTCGGAGTCGAAACCAACGTGTATCTTATGTTCAACCGCGAACGGCGCTCCGATTTCCGACGGTCCTTCACTAAAATGATTCGTCTGCCGCTTTTTCCGATTCTTCCGTTTAAAAACATTCAATATCGACGCCATATTGATTATTTCGTCCAATTTTTAAATATAAAAAACGATTTCGTCGTCTCAATTCATCCTCGGAATCTAAAACAACAAAAATAAATACATAAACAAAATTAAAAAAAATTCTATTTTCTCGTTTCAATTTACAGATAACTCGAACCCACTTCCGTTTCCGGTGAAATAAATAAAATTTAAAAAAAAATTAAAAAATTATTAAAAACTATTTTAAAAAAAAACTTTACATTTTAAAATTTTTTAAATAATTAAATTTAAAATATTACATAAAATAATAATTTCTTTCCGCGAAACGAAACGAACTTCCTCTTAAAACGAATTTTTTTCGTTTTATCTTACGTAAATAAATTTCGTTATCGGATCGAGCGGTTTCGGGTTGTTTCAAAACGAGATCATTGTTGCGCGAGGTAACGGAATTCAAATTTTTCTCGCAAAACTGCGGCCGGAAATTAATAATTTTTCGTTCCGTTTTAAGGAATTAACACGAGATTAGTCACTCGTGCGTGTGGAAAAAGGCGGAGTCGCTCGTTTTCACTTCAAAAACCGACATTTTGTCACGTTTTTTAAGTCTTTCGTGTTTACTTACGTTTAGTTGATCGATTTCGAGTGAATTTGGATGGAATTCTGTGATCATTTTTGCACGAAACCACCTGCAATAAAGACGACGGAGAAGCGCGGAGACAGCGACCGATCGGGTTTAGTAGATCGGTTCGCCGCTAGATGTTCCGGTGGATAGCGACAGAGCCAATCCTCTTTTCGGTTAACCAAACGGAAATTAAAATTTAAAATAAATAAAACGGTTAAAAACTTTAAAATAAAAATCGCAAAAATTATAAATTTAAATATTTATTTGAATAAATTAAAATTTGTGATACATAAATAAGTATTTGTTTAGTAAAACGTTTTTTTTTCGTGTTGGGGTGTATCGGGTTTTATAGCACCAGGTGCAGCACATGGCCAAAATGGCAACGTTTTAGAGAAATCGCGAGGAAATTATTTTATTTTTGCGTCGAAATCGTGCAAAATGTCGGTTATAAAACGACCGATGATGTCGCAAATGAAAAACAAACCTATGATCGGTAAATTAAAACGGAAAAACGTGAGTTGTTGTGTTGATAAAGTGATTTTAAAAGCGAAACTAATCGATGGTATTTTCATGCAGAAAAATTCCGACTTTACTACGAATAAAAAACACAAATTAAACAGCAAAACGAGACGAGATTTAAGCGAAAATATATCGAGCGAGTCGGACGTCAGGTTGGAAATTAATTTAAACAATTAAAATAATTTATTTGTCAATTTTTTCGAATTTTTTTCAGCGATGTCGACGACAAAAATTACTCTTCCGAAGACGAGGAAGAAACGGCGCAAGAAAAACGACTCAGATTGACGAAAAAATACTTACAACAGATTGAAATCGAAGGTGGCGAAGTTTAAACGTCGAAAATAATTTTTTTAATCGAAAAAAATCAATTTTTTTTGTGGATTTTTTAGAGAAAGAAAAATGCGAAACGGACGAAATCGATAAATCCGCTATAGCGCATCGATTAAAAGACGAAGTGGTAAAATTTCGATTTTTTTTAAGCGAATTTATTTAAAATAAATTTGATTTTTTGTTAATTTATTTGTTTATTTTAGTTGGAGAAAGCTGGGAGGCTCCAGTCGAAAGTGGCAGATGATTACGACGTTTCGCACGACGTTAAAGTCCTAAATGGACATAAATTATCGTTGACTTGCGTAGTTACGTCACCGGATAGTCGATTTATTTACTCCGGATCGAAAGATTGTTCGATAATTAAATGTAATTCCGGAAAAATAATTTTTTTCGATTATTTTTGAATTTTTTTTTGAATTTTTTAAGGGGATTTGGACACGGGGAAGAAGATCAAGGTGATCAAAGGGTTGAAGAAAGGCGATGACGTCACTAAAGGGCATTCGGATCACGTGTTGTGTTTGGCGATTTCGTCAGATAATAAATTTTTGGTTTGGAAAAGACGATGATTAGTTGTGGTGTCAGTGAGATTAATGTTCTTTTTGTGTTTAGGCGTCGGGTTGCCGAAATAAAGTTATCCAGATTTGGAACCCTGTGACGCTGGATCATGTTCGCACATTTAAAGGGCACAGAGATGCGGTTTCGGTACGAAAAGTCAAAATTTTGCATTTTTATATTGCACTTTCCTTTATTTTTTGCTAATGTTTACTCGTTTTTCGTCAATTTTTCGCAAAATGTGCGATATTTTCGCAAAATGTGCGATATTGTCGTAAATTTTTCGCAAAATGTGCGATATTGTCGTCAATTTTTCGCAAAATTTGCATTTTTCGTTTCACTTTTCGCAAATTTTGTGACATTTTAAGCAAATTTTGCATTTTTCGTTTCACTTTTCGGAAATTTTGTGACATTTTTCGCAAATTTTGTGACATTTTTCGTTTTACTTTTCGCAAATTTTGCATTTTTTTTTTTATTTTTCGTTTTTTTTTTCAGGGTTTGTCGTTCCGAAAAGAATCTCACGAGTTGTTCAGTTGTTCGTACGACAGGAGTATTAAAGTGTGGAATTTGGACGAAATGGCTTACGTCGAGACGCTGTAAAAAAAAACAAATTATATAATTTTTTTTAAATTATTTTTATGATTTATTTTGATTTTTGTTAGGTTTGGTCATCAAGATGCGATTACGTCGATTGATAGTTTGTATAGGGACCGAGCAATAACGTCGGGCGGTCGTGACACGTCGATTCGGATATGGAAAATCATCGAGGAATCGCAGTTGGTTTTTAATGGCCACACGTCAAATATCGAGTGTGTTCGGCTCATAAACGAAGAGAATTTTATGTCGTGCGGCGATGATGGGTAAACATTAATACGAATTCGAAGGATTTGGCATAGGAAATGTCGGTATAAATGCTCAAATTTGTAGGAAATGTCTGCGATTTTGGTAGGATTTTTAAATATCCTAACGATTTTAGATTCCTACAACAATTCTCACGATTTTTAAATTTTCTTATAAATCTTGAGGTTTTTTTAATTTCCTACAATAGTTCGTAGGATTTTAAAGATTTCTTATAATTGTTAGGAAATCCTTAAGATTTTTTACAAATTTTCCGGAAATTTCCTACATTTCCTACAAATTTTAGGATTTAATAATTCCTACAACAATTCCTAGGATTTTGACATTTCCTACAACAATTCCTAGGATTTTCAACATTTCCTACAATTTTAAGGATTTTCAACATTTCCTACAAATTTTAAGAATTTTCAACATTTCCTACAAATTTTAGGTTTTTTTTAAATTTCCTACAATAGTTCGTAGGATTTGAAAGATTTCTTATAATTGTTAGGAAATCCTTAAGATTTTTTACAAATTTTCCAGAAATTTCCTACATTTCCTACAAATTTTAGAATTTAATAATTCCTAGGATTTTGACATTTCCTACGACAATTCCTAGGATTTTGACATGTCCTACAATTTTAAGGATTTTCAACATTTCCTACAAATTTTAGGTTTTTTTTAAATTTCCTACAATAGTTCGTAGGATTTAAAAGATTTCTTATAAATCCTAGGATTTTGACATTTCCTACAACAATTCCTAGGATTTTGACATTTCCTACAAATGTTAGGATTTTTTTAATTTCCTACAACAATTCCTAGGATTTTGACATTTCCTACAAATTTTAGGATTTTTTTAATTTCCTACAATAGTTCGTAGGATTTAAAAGATTTCTTATAGAACCTAGGATTTTGACATTTCCTACAACAATTCCTAGGATTTTGACATTTCCTACAAATTTTATGGATTTTCAACATTTCCTACAAATTTTAGGTTTTTTTTTAATTTCCTACAATAATTCGTAGGTTTTTTTTTAATTTCCTACAATAATTCTTAGGTTTTAAAAGATTTCTTATAAATCCTAGGATTTTAATATGTCCTACAATCCCTTAGGACTAAATCCTAACGTTTTTTTTAAAAAGTTTAACTATTTTCCGATTTCTAAAAAAACCTTCTCTTTTCAGCGCGATATCAATCTGGGGAGCCTTGAAGAAAAAACCCTACGCTTCCGTCCACTCGGCACACGGCATCGACCCGCAAAACAACCAACCAAACTGGATCGTCAGCATCGCCACGCTCCTCAACACCGACCTCGTCGCGTCCGGCTCCAACGACGGCCACATCCGCTTCTGGAAATGCGGCCCCAACTTCCGCACCCTCACCCCCAAATTCACACTCCCGCACCCGGGTTTCATCAACGCCTTAACCTTCACCGCCGATGCCAAACACCTGGTGGCCGCCACCGGCCAGGAGCACCGACTGGGGAGATGGTGGCGAAACAAAAACGCCAAAAACAGCGTCCTAATAATCCCGTTAAATAAAACCAAATAAAAACAACGGCGCTCTAATTCACAATTATTTTATTTATACAAAAATACATTTAAAAAAAAAACTTATATATATATATATGAAAATGTTATTGTTTACTGACTCTGCGCAGAAGTCCGGTGGAAAGTCGCTCCAGCGCAACAACGGGCGACGGCAAGATGGCGGCGGCAGTCTCGTTCAACTTGAAAGTGATGTCCGCCATTGATTGATCGGGCGTGCTGATGGCGCGTAATAAATTCACTTTCCTCCGAGCAACGGGCGTGACCGGTTCGTCGCGTAAACTCAATCGGGATAAATCTACGACCGGAGAACTCATTGCCGGTGACAACCGACGCAGCGCAACGACCGGAGTGCGCTTCGGCGTCGAGAGTATTTCAAGTTCCGCCGACGACGTTTTAGTATTAAGTTCCGTCCTGTCTGTATCCAACGCCGACGTTTTAGTATTAAGTTCCGTCCCGCTCGTATCCAGCGACGATATTTTAGCATTAACTTCCGTCCTGTTTTTAACCGGCGCCGATATTTCACCATCGGGTTCCGTCCTCTCCCTAGATAACACTTCATTCGGCAACCGCGTTATCCGAACGACCGGACTCAACTCGACCGCCGAATCGAAACTAAGCGGTCGCGCGCTCTTCCGTTCGATCAACCCTTTGACCGACCTCAAAACGGCGAGCGGCGTAAACGCCCTAACGCCCGCATCGTGCTCCGGCAAAACCGCTCTCCGCTTACTCGCTTTCTCCTCGTTCATCTGCTCCGTCTCGAACCGCCGCAAATCGAACTCGATCTCCTTCGCCAACCCTTTATCCGCCGACAAAACGTCCTTAATCTCGTTCTTATAATCCTTCATCAACTCCTTAATAAAAAACATCAAATCCTTGAGCAAAACCGACTTCCGCTCTTCCAGTTTGTGTTTCAACGAAATAACGATCGGCACGATATTCTCGATGACGTTTTTCTTGACCACTTGGGTCACTATCGTCTTCTTGGCGGTCACCACGACGGCCGCGGCCAAATCCCCTTCGTCCAAATCGTCCTGCGGACTCGCACGAAGCGTCGACAATTTGATTTCGTCGCACGCGAGGATCTTCAATCCGTCGCGCACGATGCCCTGGCTGTTATCATCGAGTGGCAGCACCCCGTCCACGATGCCCCCCAGGATGTCCTGGACGACCTTGGCGGTGATCTGGAAGCGATGTTCGTCCGACATGTTGTCGAGCATGAAGCGATACATTTTTAGACGTTTTTCTTCGTGGACCCCGGGTCCCGGGAGCGCGAACAGACGCATTTCGCGGGCTGTTTGCGGCGTTTGGCTGAAGATGGCGTGCTCGTAGGCGTGCAGATGGAAGATGAGTTCCACGAAGTGGTTGTAGAACATGTGGGGGTGTCGGTGCAGGAGGATGTGGACGAGGGCGTATTCGGCGAGGGCGCTGATTTTGTCGTCGTCGTCGGTCAGGCTGGAGATGAAGCGGACGAAGAGGGGTCCTTTCCATTTGATGTAGTCTTCTTGGAGGAGGCTGGTCAGGAGCATGAGGGTGTGGCGACGGACGGTTGGCGACGGGTCTTTGAGGCAGGATGAGATGTTGGACATGTAGCGGTCCACGAGTGCGGTGTATCTGTTGGTGATAAGAGTATTTTTTTTTTTTAGTTGGTTATTTATTTTGCATTAAATTTGTATTTTTCTTGGTCTAAAATGACAATTTTTATTTATTTATTTTTTTTTTTTTTACTTAAAGTGTGATTTTATGGTCTAAAATAATTATTTTCGTTTTAAGTTTGCGTTTGTCTCGGTCTAAAATGTCCATTTATCACTCAGACTGTGATTTTCTTGGTCTAAATTGACAATTTTTTACTAAAAGTGTGATTTTGTGGCCTAAAATAATTAATTTCGTCCTAAGTTTGCGTTTGTCTCGGTCTAAAATGGCCATTTTTCACTCCAACTGTGATGTTCTTGGTCTAAAATGACAATTTTTTTTTACTAAAAGTGTGATTTTATGGCCTAACATAATTAATTTCGTCTTAAGTTTGCGTTTGTCTCGGTCTAAAATGAGCATTTATCACTCCAACTGTTATTTTCTTGGTCTAAAAAAACTAATTTTTTTTTTTTTTGCTAAATCTGTATTTTTTGGGTCTAAAATGTGCATTTTTCACTCAAACTGCGATGTTCTTGGTCTAAAATGACAATTTTTTTACTAAAAGTGTGATTTTATGGCCTAAAATAATTAATTTCGTCTTAAGTTTGCGTTTGTCTCGGGTCTAAAATGACTATTTATCACTCCAACTGTTATTTTCTTGGTCTAAAATAACTTTGGGTCTAAAATGTCCATTTTTCACTCATACTGTGATTTTCTTGGTCTAAAATAACTACTTTATTTTCTCTTTGCTAAATCTGTATTTTTTGGGTCTAAAATTTTTCACTCAAACTGTGATTTTCTTAGTATAAAATGACAATTTTTTACTAAAATTGTGATTTTGTGGCCTGAAATAACTAACTCAGTCTTAAGTTTGCGTTTGTCTCGGTCTAAAATGATTACTTATTAAATCTTTAGTTTTGTGGTCTAAAATAATTTGTAATTCACTAAATCTAGTTTTCAGATTTGTAATGATTTATTTAGCACAAAATTAACCTTTTTCTTGGTCTAAAATGACTATTTCTACGCAAACATTACGTTTTATGGTCTAAAATGACCATTTTCACTAAATCTGTGATTTTGTGGTCTAAAATAACTCATTTAGCATTAAATTTGTATATTTCTAAGTCTTTTTATGGTCTAAAATAACCGTTTTCGACTAGTAATGTTGTTATTTTGAGTCTAAAATAACTAAATGTCTTTTTATGGTCTGAAATGACCGTTTTCGACTAGTAATGTTGTTATTTTGGGTCTAAAATGACTAAATGTCTTATTATGGTCTAAAATGACCATTTTCACTAAATCTGTGATTTTGTGGTCTAAAATAATTCATTTAGCATTAAATTTGTATATTTCTAAGTCTTTTTATGGTCTAAAATAACCGTTTTCGACTAGTAATGTTGTTATTTTGGGTCTAAAATGACTAAATGTCTTTTTATGGTCTAAAATGACCGTTTTTGACTAGTAATGTTGTTATTTTTGGTCTAAAATGACTAAATGTCTTACTATGGTCTAAAATGAACGTTTTCGACTAGTAATGTTGTTATTTTGGGTCTAAAATGACTAAAAGTCTTTTTATGGTCTAAAATGACCGTTTTCGACCAGAAATGTTGTTATTTTGGGTCTAAAATGAGCGATTTTGCACGTGTCCTTACCTAACGCATAAATCAGTCATGATGATGACGATGTTGTTTCGGATGGTCGGCTCGGTCGATATTTCCAACTCGCGGGCCAGTGCCGGTGCGCATTTCTTGGCCAGGGGTTCGTTCTGGAGACACAGCTTGCCCAGCGTGACGAAAGCGTGCGCGCGCACCCGAACTGACATCACCGAGCCGCTGAACTGGAGCAGCGGCTGCGAATCCCCCTGCGATTGCGACTGCGGCTGCGGCTGGCTCTGCGACTCCATTTCGTATGCGGCCGAATCTAAAAATTGAAGAAAAAATTTAAATTATTAAACGAATTGAGTTTTGTTTTTTCCAAAATGGCGGACCGTGGGAATTGATGATTGGTGTTGTGATTAAGCTTTGAACGACGAGAAAAATCCGCTTTGGGACTTTGTTCGGACAGATGATGGCAACTTCGCCGACTGTGTAGAGGTAGATGATCATTTTGTCTTCGGTGTCGGCCGGTAGAGGCCCGTTCTTCTGCTGCAAAATGGCGTCACTGAGGAACTCGTCGCATTTCTATATATGAGAAAAATTTATATTTGTAGTCGAAAAATAAAAGAAATGAAGTTTGTAGTCGAAAAATTGACATTTTTAATGAAAATTCGACAAGATTTCGAATTTTCGACTAATTTTTTTTTACTTTTTGAGTAAAAAACACAAAAATTTCAAATCGTAGACTCAAAATCCCAAAAATTTCAATTTTTAGACTGAAAAATAAAAAATATTGTTAATTTTTTTGTCGAATAATCAAAGTTTTTGATTTTTTTAGTTGAAAAAAATCAACATTTTTGTCATAAAAATTTCGAATTTTAGACACAAAAATGTTAATACCGCTATTTAGACTAAAAACCTAAAAAATTCACAAAAATGTCAGTTTTTAGACCGAAAAATCGCAAAAATGTCAGTTTTTAAACCGAAAAATCGCAAAAATGTCAATTTTTAGACTTAAAAATCAAAAAATTAAAATTTTTAGACTTAAAAATCAAAAAATTAAAATTTTAGTCGAAAAATCAAAATTATTGTCATCTTTTTAGTCAAATAATCAAAATTTGTCTATTTTATTAATTAAAAAAATTAAAATTTTTGTCTCTGTCGAAAAATCAAAATTTTTCACAATTTTAAGTGAAAAAAACAAAATTTTCAGTTAAAAAATCAAAATTTCGATAATTCAAAATCAAAAAACCGTAAACTTTTCTCATTACTTTCAACAATCCGACGGAAAACGACGTCATCAACTTCTTGGCCTCATTTTCCGAATTAGCCAAATGATTAAAAATCTTATTCAACGTGGTCAAAGCCGCACTGACGAGGATCGTGGGATACGTAAACTGTCTCAAAAGCGACTCCAATTCCCCCTGAATCTCAACGGCCTCTTCCTGACTCAAATACTTCGCACAATGACCAAGTATGTGCAAAATGCGCGTCAAATCCGTCGGCGAACTCTGCTCGGTGCGCCCGAACCAATGCTCCGCGACCAGCGACACGTTCTTGATGTTCACGTTGGGGGCGATTTCGGACAGGAGCAGCCAAACCGCCCTGGCATTAGGCGTCGGGATGTGCGTCTGTAAAACGTTGATCAAATTGTTCCTGCAGAATAACAAAAAATTGTTACAAATTTCGGTTTTGTTTTTTATTTTTTGGGCATTGCTTAAGATTTTTTTTTTTTTTCTTTCTAAATTTTTTTCTAAATTTTTAAAAAACTGAAAAAAAAACAGAAAAGCTTGAAAAAATAAAGAAAAACAAGAAAAATCACAAAGTCTCAAGAAAGCCCAAAAAAAACAACGCAATAACAGAAAAACCAAAGAAAAAACTAGAAATAAAACGAAAAATCAAAAGAAAAAGCAATAAAAATCATATTGCTTTTTATTTTTATTTTTCGTTTTTTCTTCTAATTTTTCGTTTTTTTTCTTTTTTTTTGTTTTTTTTCTTGTTTTTCTTTGATTTTTTCAAGCTTTTCTTTATTTTTATTGCTTTTTCCTTTGATTTTTAGTTTTTTCTTCTAATTTTTCGTTTTTTTTCTTCTGGTTTTGAGTTTTTTTTCTTGTTTTTCTTTGATTTTTTCAAGCTTTTCTTTATTTTTATTGCTTTTTCTTTTAATTTTTCGTTTTTTTTCTACTTTTTCCTTTGATTTTTGTGTTTTTGTGTTTTTTTCTTGGTTTTCTTTGTTTTTCTCTTTTTTTTCTGTTTAAAAAAAATGGTTTTTCTCTTTTTTTAGGGGGCTTTCTCGTTTTTTTTTGTTTTTTTTTAGAGTTTATTGTTTACTTGATTTTTCCGTTTTTGGCCCAGGAATGGCAGGCGCGGCGGAGGAATCTTTCGGATCCTTTTTCGGCGATTAAGTTTAGAATTTTCCAGACCATTAAATGGCGTTCGAGGAAAGATTTGTTGAAGGCAACTATGTTTTGTAAGATTATGTTTTCCATCACTTCGATGCATTTTTCTTGGACTGAGGTTTCGCGGTCGACCATGCATGGGAGGACACCTGTAAGAAATAAAAATAAAATTGTATTGAATTGAAAAATTGCAAATAAAAACCGGAATAAACAAAAAAAATGTAACAGATAACAAAATTAGTAAGAAAATATAATAACAAAATGTAAATAAATAAAATAAAATGTAAAAAAAAAAAAAATTAAAAATCAAATTTAAAAAAACATTAACTTTCGATTTTTAATCGAGATTTTTCGATTCTACTTATGTTCTTTCAATTTATTATATTTTCTTACTAATATTGAAAAAAAAAAAAAAAAACATAAATAAAACCGAAAAAAACATAATAAAAATCTAAAACAAATGAAAAATTAAATCGAAAAAAATGTAAATCAAATCGAAAAAAATGTAAATTAAATCGAAAAAAACATTATTTTTCGATTTTTATCAAGATTTTTCAATTTTTATTAAGATTTTTCGATTTTTTCGATTTTTACCAATATTTTTCGATTTTTATCAAGATTTTTCGATTTTTATCAAAATTTTTCGATTTTTACCAAGATTTTTCGATTTTTACCAAGATTTTTCGATTTTTATCAAGATTTTTCGATTTTTATCAATTTTTCGATTTTTATCAAAATTTTTCGATTTTTATCAAGATTTTTCGATTTTTATCAAGATTTTTCGATTTTTATCAAGATTTTTCAATTTTTATCAAGATTTTTCGAAAAAAATGCCAAATGTAGATCCATTTAACCGAATTTACCTTCCACCCAAACTCCATGCAACAAACAATTGCTAGGAAACTTCTCCAACAACGCCGTAATCGACACAATCATCTGCTTCCTCACCAACAACGCCGGATCCAAACACCTCACTTGCAAATCCACCACATTCTCCTTCACCAAAAACCTCCCGTCCAACTTCATCACGCTCTCCAACACCTGCAGCGCCGCCTTCCGCACAAAAACCTTATCATCGTCGAACCTCAGCCTCAAAATCGACATAAAATCACCCACACCCCCACCCCCGCCTTCCCCAGCCCCTTCATTCTCCTTATCCGAGTCCTCGCCCCTCCCGGGCCCCTCAAACAGCCCCAAAAAACACCCCCGCAGCCCCTCGTCCACCGACTGCGCGCAATTCGCCAAAATCTGCAACACTTTCGACCTCACCGACGACGCTTTGTCGCAAAACCGCGAAACAATCATCATCAACAGTTTTTTCTGCCTCTCCGCGGCCCCGGGGGCCCCCGGGGACCCCCTACGCCCGGCTCCGCCTTGCTCGAGGAACATAGCGAGCAATTCGATCGTAAACAACCGACAATTGACCCTCGAATGGAGCAACAAACGCTCCAACCACTTGAAAATCGATTCGGACGCGTCGGGGTCCAATTTGTCGATGATCGTGGCCACCGAACTGCCGACACAAACGCGGTGTTCGACGCGGTCGAGCACCCCGACGCATAAATGCTGGATGAGGATTCGCGTCCCTTCGCGGGCATCCGGGCCCAGGGCCGCCAATAAATGCAAAACGAAGTCGAGGGCTTCGTCGCGGATGTGGCTGCGTTCCAAAATGCTCGGCATCATTTGTTTCATGACTTGGACGTGCGTTTTTTCGACGCGTCCGTGCAGGGGGAGACATAAGGCTTCGAGGCCCGTGTAAGCGAGTTTGGTCACGTGTTGGTAGGACCGGAAATCGGTGTCTAGACGCGTTAATTCGGCCATTCGTTGAACGGCGTGGAGTAACGACTGCTCGCATTGTTTCAACGAGAATGTTTTGAACGTTTCGATCATGTTGCGTAGGATTTTCTCGAAGTTTGACGTGAATTGTTTCATTTCCTGCGCGTCCATCGCGGATTCTTCGTCGAAATCGCTGTCGTCGCCGAATATCTGCGATAATCGCTCGTCGTCGAGGTCCTCTTCGGTGTTTTTACGTTTTTTACGCTTGGCCGATTGGTTGTTGGTCTTGTCGCGGCCTCGTTTTCGTTTTAGAGAGGTTCCGTGAACCTGGAGCGCCATTTTGCACGTGTCGAGGCATTTTTGGAACATCAAGGGGTGGAAAACGGAAAAGGCGTTGCAGCCGGGGGTTTTGAGCAGCGAGAAGTATAAATCGGAGGCGTAGAGAGAGATTTCTTTGGCGTTTTTGGTGGATGATGGTTTGTGGCCGCGGTCGGTGAAGGCGAAACACAACGCGATGATTTTCTTAATGTTGATTTCGTTTTCGACGAGAATCGTCCAAAATCCGCGGTCCAGCGCCGACTCGGGGTCGTCATTGTTCTAGAAAATTAATTTTTGGGTGTTAGAACTAAGTTTTTTTGGGTTTTTATGCGATTTTTTCGAATTTTTTTGTGTTTCTTTTCAACCTGGATCCAGTCGCGGCAAATGGCGACCGCGTCGCGGAATACACGATTCCAGTTGGTTTCGTCGTGCGCAGACTCGAAGTTCAGCGGGAATTCTTCGATAGAGGTGAAGTCGCTTTCCCAGATGTGTTCGGTCCACGAATCGTCTAATTGTGCGGTCAAAAATTGAGAATAAACACGAATACAACGGCTTTCGTTGGCCGTTGCAGCCGCCATTTTTGTTAGCTTTTCAAATAATATACGCGGGAAATGGTTGTGCGCGACCGGTCGCGATCAATAGTCTAAAAATTCAACATTAGATCGCGCTGGAATCAAAATGGCTCCGTTTTAAATTTACCGAATGAAATAAAATCTTAAAATGAAAAGATTACGAAATATTCTTCGAATTGGAAGGAAAAAAATAATTAAATTTTTATAAAAACTAAATTTTGTTTCATTTCGAATGAGAAAATACGCGGGAAAAAGTTGTGCGCGACCGGTCTAAATAAATAATTTAAAAGTTCAAAACGAGATTGCGCTGGAATCAAAATGGCTCCGTTATTTTGATTTACCGAATTAAATAAAAATAGAAAAATTACGAAATAAAATTCGAATTAGAAAAAAAAAAGAATAAAATTTAAATTTAAATTTAAATTTAATTTAAATTTCCTCTCGTGTGATTTTGAATAAGATAAACATTAGATCCGGGCGTTAATTCGTTGATTCCGGCCATTTTGGATTCCCCATTGTCACGAATTATTTTGATTTTAGACGAAAAAATTATGCAAAAATTGAAATTGTGATTTGTTATTACATATTTTTTTGTGGAAAACAACTCCTTTATTGTTAATAAAATGTCCTCGTGAAAGGTCAAAGAAGTATCACTTCCTTAGTTTTTATTTCATTTAATTCCAGACAACACAATCTGAAGAATGAAAATAAAACTGTTGAATAATAACAACATCCCAGTTTTTGCTGCACTTATAATAAGTAGTTCAGACACTCATATCTTCGAGGAATGCAGGAAATGAGGAAATCAAACATTACAAATCACCCAAAGGGTTTGCAAACATTAAAAATAGACAAAGGCATTGACCCAGACATGTGAAATTGACCAAAAATTTAACATAGTGTCAACACTTGACACTATCAACTAAAATATAAAAAAAAAAATGGAGGAAAAAGTGAAATTTTCAATGTTTTATTTGATTTTTTTGCTTGCAAACAATTAAGAAAATTGTTTTCATACCACAGACAAATAGGCAGTGGTCATTTAGTGTCCTTGAAGCCAAACCCAAATACCATCCCGCCTCCTAGTGCAAAATTACCCCACCATGGCACAAGCAGAAACCTCTCATCACCATAAAAGTCAAGCTGTTTTTACGAGTTATGATAGGCCTACTATTCAAAATTGAACTTTGCTCATTTTTCGACCTGGTTTAACGGAATTTCACATTTTCGGCTCCTCTCCAAATATATATTTTTGGGCCCCCATTTAAAAAAAAATAGTGATTCTACACTTAAGGTGGGCCTCCAGTTGGGTTTTCAGGCCCCAAAACCAAGGCCCCGTGCTCAGAAGGGCCCCACACTTTCAAATTTCAAAGAAAAATAATAAAATATTTTTTGGGGCTCCACTAATAACTTTTTCCGTACTCAGAGGGGCCCCAGCCTTTAAAATTTGTCACAAAACTTGATACATTTTTGGAGCCCCACACACTCAGAGGGGCCCCACACTTTAAAATTTCTCAGAAAATTTGGTAATATAATTTTTTGGGGCTCCACTAATAAC
>JAQFXT010001853.1:0-14861 GCA_034683725.1 Strigamia crassipes
AAAATAATGGAATTTTATACAAAATAATGGAATTTTATACAAAATAGTGGAATTTTAGACAAAATAATGGAATTTTATACAAAATAGTGGAATTTTAGACAAAATAATGGAATTTTAGACAAAATAATGGAATTTTAGACATAATAATGGAATTTTAGACAAAATAATGGAATTTTAGACAAAATAATGGAATTTTAGACAAAATAATGGAATTTTAGACAAAATAATGAAATTTTAGACAAAATAATGGTATTTTATTAATGTTCTTTTTAAGCAGAATAATGCAATTTTATGCAAAATGATGCACTTTAAGGCAGACCAAATGCAATTTTAGACAAAGCAATACACAATTTAGGCAGATTAATGTAATTTTAGACTAAATAATGCATTTTTTTAGGCAGAATATTGTAATTTTAGACAAAATAATGCACTTTTTAGGCACAAAAAGTGCAATTTTAGACAAATGTAGGCAGAATAATGCTTTTTAGACAAAATAACGCACTTTCCTTACAGAATAATGCAATTTTAAACAATATTGCACTTTTTATGCAAATCGGTGCAATTTTCAACAAAACAATAAAAAAAAAAAGTAAACAGAATAACATAATGCAATTTTACACACAAAAAATGCATTTATAACTAAAAAATAACAATAAACTGGCAAAAAAAAAAAAAAAAAAAAAAAATCCATTATTTCTTTTCAAAAAAAATAAAATAAAATAAAATAAAATAAAATTACACCCTGTCACCCGAAGCCCTTTGTGGCCACCAAAATCGACACTTAGATTTCCCCATTTCGGGTAAAAACATAAATCAAATTAAAAGAAAACCATTCCCTACCCAAATAAGCCGCTGTTTAATTCCACTCTGTGACCCGTAGGCCCAACTCGAATATTTATGACCGTGGCAAATGACATTGTACACTTGTTAATTCTAATGGTTATCACAAATTACCCATCTCCACTTTAAACACAAGGGGGTTTTGTATTATGGGCGAAAACCCTCGTCCTGAAGAGGGATAGGGAGTTAAGGAGCATGGGGGGGGGGAAGATGGGGGGGGGAGGTTGTTGTTTTAGACCAGATGGTGTGCACGGAGGCTGTGGGGCTGTGGGGGCCCCATAATTGGATTATGATGAGGCCTAAAAATGATCTTTTCTAGCAGTTTATTGAGGCACTGTTGGCGCATGTGTGGGTGGTCCCAAGATGGCTTCCCTCAACACTCCCCATCATTGGCAGAAGCGTTGAAATGAGTCGGTCAATTAGGCGCGAGTTGAACACAAATGCGGTTGAATAATTCATTAGAGTTGGGACCAGTTAATGCAGTGCACGAGACAAATTAAATGGAGTAGAAAGGAAACAACAAAACTCATGAGCCTGGTGTGGTGGATTTGTTAAATTGAATTTTATTGGACAAAAGGGAAGCTCTTGCGGCAGGTTAGGAAACAACAGTGCTCTTATAGTTTCCCTTACCAATGGTTGGTAAGGAATAAAACGAGGAAGGCAATGATTATAGTGGAAAACTTATAAGTCTAACGGAGCTTACGGTATATCGAAAACTATAGTCTGTTTCGCAAAACTTATGACAAACTCCCATTACGTCATTGAAAAGTAGTGCAAAAAATGCACTTATTTGCCGCAAGAAGACGCTGATCGACAATAGCGCCGATAGTGACTATTTTTAGAAGCAAACTTGACCGGTTAGCCCGGTCGGGGTTCAGTTTTGGACCAAATTTTAAGTTTTATTTTTATATTTATTTGTACGTGGTTAATATTTTATTTTGGGAATATTTTAGCGAGTACTAAACTGCCATTTTTTAAATTTGACTCTTCCTTATTGGTTGAGAATGATCACACGATCAAGTTATACGTATCCTCGAGCTTGCGATATGCCCAACCAATGGGAGTTTGTCATAAGTTTTGTGAAACAGACTATAGCGTAGCTAATTTTGGTAGTTTTAACGATTTTCGTTACTGCAATGCAAATGGCGATCATCTTGAATTGTCGCCATTTGCATTTCTCGATCGTTTTGACGCAATAATGTGAACAACTGCTTTGGTTCGTTTGAAAACTAGAATACATTTTTGGACAGTCACGTGGCATTTATAGCGTAAGTCCGTGTTTATAACTGTAACGGAAAAGTGCTTGCCGCAAACTGTGTAACAAAGTGTGATAGTCAGGGCCGGCCCCGAGGGGGAGTGCAGCGGGTGCGAGGCATCCGGGCTCCGAGTCTTATAGGGGCCTCCAAAAAAAAGCAAAAATAAAAAAAAAAATTTATAAAATTCAAAAAATTTAAATGAAATAAATCAATACATCAATGGTCGCATCAACATCGTAAGACGTAACGTGAACACACTCCGTATCTTTTTCTTTTGGGGCCCCACAATTCTTTTCGCACCCGGGCCCCGACTTGAAGAAGGCCGGCCCTGGTGATAATTATTTATCTTGCGGTCAATTCGAAGAGAGATACATTTGAGTTTTTGTGCATAAAATTAGCATATTGCATATTGATGTGTATCCGGGTTTTTATCGGTGTCCCTTGCGTGATAAATTGAAGGAGTTAAGTTAATCATAACTTGGGCTCCGTTCACGGGGAAAGTTGGGCTTAATTCTATTGGTTGTAATGTGTTCGCTTAACGACTTGGAAATTCACCGAAAGAGGGCAGTTAAAAGAATGGTTGAGTGTGGAATGTGTCTCCAGAGAGACGAACCAGGTCGGTATCCGGGCATTTGCGGTTGAAATTGAACCAATGGTGAAACACGGGCGCGAAGCAGCCCTCTGTTGACAATTTATGGCAAGAGTGGGAACAGTGGGTCGGCAAGCGAAGATAGAACTTGGAAATACAGCTGAGTGGCTCCCTCGAGTCTTTTCTCTTTTCTTACGACTTTCAAACTTCTCAATGTGTCCTCAGGGGGGCGCGCGCGAGACAAGAGCTTGTTACGCCAAGATTTCCATTTTAGATTTGATCTCCCTGCGTTTTAAAATGCTTATTAATTTGGAGATGCAAAATGGAGATTTTATTTTAAAGTGGATGTAAATGCGCGGTACAGAAAATTTTAAAAAATAAAAATAAAAATGTAATTCTACGTAAATATTTATTAATTCTACAATTCTACACGGCAGTGATAACTTGTTTGAATATTTCATTTAAATTTATCCGGTACTTGGTACGAGTGCGAACTCATCCCCACACACACGTAACAATATAGAATCTACGTTTATTCTACGTACCGTATTTCATCGATTAAAAGCCGCCTTCGAATAGTAGCCACGAATAAACCAAAATGAACTTGGAAGAAACATTCTACGTTTATTTCACAGCCGTAACGTTTGTTTTACGTATGTTTTGAATCTTAAAACGAGCATAGAATGAATGAAAAGACTGAAAAACAGCCGCCGCTTCGTATGGTAGCCGGGGCCGACAGAGGCAATTTGTAATAAAAGCCGCGGCTTTTAATCGAAGAAATACGGTATACGTAGTTACGTACCGCTAACATACGGACAACCTTTTGCATCTACAAAAAATTAAGTTTGGAGCAGATTAGTGCTGAATGCAGCTGAATAGTATGTTTGATCTGCACTATTGCACATGTTTTTGTTGGCTGCTGAAGACTTGTTTTGTCAATAATGGTCCCTAGTACAAACAATGAGGTTTAATTAACTACATTTTAATTATAAGGATAATCAAACATACTAGAAGGCAGAAAAGTTGAAATACCATTTTGTTTGTGCATTTATAAAGAAATAAAAATTGTTGGTTGTTTGCTAGATTTTCATTTTATATTTGCATTCACAGTGACAATGCATTGGATTTAGACATTTCTGTCGTTGGTTGAGTTTGTCAGGGCATTAGGGGCCTGGAACAGTTTTGTAATATTGTGAAAATAGAGCTTGGCTGACCACCCTCCATTTTGCTGACAGAAAAAGGCATCCAAAGAGCACTTCCCAGCCCCCAATGTTCCACTTAATCTGGCCTAAGCCTCGGTACAAAAGGCCCACCTTGTCCCAAACATGTCATGGGAGGTCCATGATTGAGAGAGGAAATAAAGGCAGCATCGAAGTGAGGGGAGCAATGAGGATTGCTTCTACCAATCCTGTTAAAAAGATTCGACTGCAGATGGCGTCTTTTGGATTTTTTTTTTCTTCCTTCTTTAGACCTGTGTGGAGAGTTTGAGTTGACAATTGGATGAACATATTTTAAAGTGGACCATATGGACTGGAAAATTGACAATGGTGGGAAAGGGATAAGAAGAATGGATAAAAAATAAATGTGTGTGTTTAAGACTACGCGATAAGTATTATATTATATTATAATTATATTATAATTATATTATATTACACAGTTTGCGCCATGTACTTTTTCCTTAAAATTATAGTCAATGAGATAAACTGTAACATAAACAGCTCCTCTTGCGAATGAAGTGGAAAATTCAAAATGGCGGCGATCGAGATCATTGCAAATCATAATTTTTGGTCAGTGACATCACAGTGACGTAAATAGTGAAAAATTACCAAATTGGCTACGCTATTTTTCGATATGGCGTAAGCTTCGTTAGACTTATGAGTTTTTCATTATAGTTATAGGCATAACGGGGGTTTTTATAACGTAAAAGTACATGGCGCAAACTGCGTATTATATTACGTTTATCTGTAGGTAATATAGCCATATCACTCAACCGAATAAAATATTGCAACAAGAAATGCGAACCATGTTGCATCTTCTTGAATGCTCTGCCATTGTGCAATTTTTTTTAGCAAGTATCGAAGAACACGACAATTATTATTTTTATTTTTTATTCTTTAAAAAGTGCACAGTGGATAAAATAAAGGAGTATTGATTTCATTTTTTTTTCTCATGGGGCAAACCCACAAGAAGGGTTTGCCTACATCCGGGTACTTGTGTCCGGAAATGAGAAGGGAGACATCGAAAAAACAGAACATGGAAAACAAGGGGAAAAAATGGAAGTGACTTATTTTGGGTGTCCATCAAACAATGAGTGAAGTTTAATTTGGATTTTTTTTTATTTTTATTTTTTTATAATTTTTTTCTCTTTTTATTCTTTAAAGGGAATAGAAATTTGCATTAAATAATTTAATGGAGGAAATTTTTTTTTTTCTTTTTTGAAAAAATTCAATTTAAATTTAAATGAGTTTCTTGTTCTTTTGATTAAATTTCATGTCACATTGTTAATTATTTTACTAAACAAATATTTTTTTTTAATTATGTATTTATTTTTTGAGGTTTTTTTTTATTTAATATTAAGAAATTTAATTCTGCATATTTTTAAAGTAAAAACATGCATGAAATATTCAAATGTGTAAATGAATATGTTGAAACTGAAGTGTATTTAGTGGTATATTCATATATGTTGAATAATAGAGAAATATTGACTTGTTTGTTGAAGCTCAGAGAGCAAAGCATGTTTATTATTCTGAACTAGTTACTTTATGCAGAGCAAAAGTAGCCTCCAGGGGTGTGTAACTGAATTAGACATTTAGGCTTAGAAGTAAAAAGAGACTTAAGCTAATGAAATCACAAAACTATCAGATCAAAGATGAAAGTTTAACAAAAAAGAAACTGCCTCCAGTTAAAATATGTATGTGTGCAAGACTGACAGCATTAACTGCAAATATGATTAAAGAATGGCGGATGAAAAGTGAAAAGTTTTTGCCATTATCTCAATTTGGAACTTGAAAGTAAGCAATAAGAATGTCTAGGTAAGTCTTCCACACAGTTCACTTTTAGCACCATAACCAAATCAAAAAAAAAAAATTGTTAAAACAAAACTTTAATTTTGGTTTTTACAACCAAATTCAAAATGGCTGCCACACAAGTTAGATCTGGAGGACTTCTAATTGTTATAATGCTTTCGGGTGAAGCCCTCCACCATCAAGAAATGAGCAAAATCAGAAGTGTGTTGGAACAAGTGGATCGTAGTTAGTTGGCGGCAAACGAGGTCATTGGAAAACGCAATTTTTGGTCAGTGACATCACGGTGACGTAAATAGTGGAAAATTACCGGATTGGCTACGCAATTTTTTGATATAGCGTAAGCTCCGTTAGACTTATGAGTTTTCCATTATAGTTATAGGCATAACGAGGGTTTTTATAACGTAAAAGTACATGACGCAAACTGCATATTGCCTGGCGCTATTGCCTCGCAATCGCATCTGCGGTGACATCGCACAGGTCCAACCAAAAGGTGCTGTGTGGCGTAAACCCTAAACGTGTTAACCAAAGCGTAAAACCACCGTCTTTCCCCCACCAATTCCCGGTCTTACGACACCTCGCACAAAAATTCTCACTTTTCTTTGATCCCTTTGAATGCACGCCAACATGGTCGGCTGCACTGCACAGAAGGCGATATCATTGAAACTCACTCTGGTGAGAGAATCAGGAAGTGTGAAAGTCGCCATGTTGTGATTTTGTTATTTCTCACAACATTTTCTCTTACAAGATGGCTGAAGGGGTAGTGGGGAGTACGTGTGAGTAGATGGGTCTTTTAATTCTCTATTCCCCTAATGAAAACATGGCTGCCACTCCATAAGTGAAACAGCTTAGATTTGTGGGTGGCTTTACCCACGAGGGGATGTTGAGAGGTCTTATAGCGTGGAATGTTTATTTTTCTTGGCTGGCGGTGCTCCGTGTTCACAAAGCTTTAATACGGGCGCCCTATGCCGCTTTTGCATGTCTCTTCCTGGTTGGCGCTTTTTTTCCAATCACATTTTTGTAATATTTTTTTGCTGGACCACAAGTGGGAACACTATGTACCAGATGGTGGGTGAAATTGAGAAAATGAGTCCATTTTGGGTAGCCTGACTGGTGGGTCTTTAAAAGAAAGTAGAAGACTATTATTATCAGCTAAAATAACAAATGGTGCACTTGAGAACTGTAATTTCCTGACCACTATAATCACTCCTAGTTTCCTGGGCTGGGTTAGTCAATTAAAAGGTTTCTAAAAGTGATATTTTGATATTGTGTGGCTGATACCACAGAGAAAATGACTATCCAGGCTTATCATAATGAAGTAACAAGTTATAATCAGTGGCAGAACTAGTGGATGCAGAACCCGGCTTTGCAGAGGGATCCCGGACATCTAAGAGGCCCCACCTGTAGTGTAATAGAGAGTTTGCGCAAACAATTTCTTATGCTTATGATATTTCTTTACGATTATAATTATAAGGATCTCGTCATAAGCATAAGGAAAACTCTGGCGCCATCAACATTCCATCACCTCAGCACTTTGCATGTTTGAATCTAGCAATCCATGTCACCATTGGATGACTTTAAGCAGCAAATTATTACATCATACACTTCCTGTTTCCGGATTTTAAGTGTAACAATGTAAGTATAAGAAAAATTGCGCAATCTCAACGTATAACTTGAACCTTATGCTTATAATTATAATCACGAGGAAGGATCATAAGCGTAAGAAACTGTTTGCGCAAACTTTCTAATATCACTATTGTAAAAATTAACGCGAGGGAGCCCAAATATATTTTTACAGGGGGCCAAAAACTAGAAAGTAACGCAAAGCTCTATTTTATGTAACTGGATTAACGTTAACAATAGGCTTAACACCCACGTCCTAGGTATTTTGAATTAAGGTTGAATAATACACAGTTTGCGCCATGCACTTTTCCCTTATAATTATGGTCAATTTTACGTTATAAATAGTGTAACAAAAAATGGGAAAATTATACTTTGCGCGATACACTTTTCCCTTAACGTTATAAAAGTTTCGTTACACTATATTTATACCACGTGACTGATCATGTTACCGATCGGCAGACAAGCAGTCGCCATTTGCAATTTTTGACTGTTGACGTCATTAGTGGGAAAATGACCGGATTGGATGTGCTATATCCAGTTATACCGTAAGCTCCGTTAGGTACGGGTTGTCTTACATCGAACGGTCACTTAGCCAAGGTCCGACAAGACCCACTGCTGCTTAAACTGTGCGTTCAAATGGGAACAGAAGACCAGATACTGCCAAAGTTCTGACTATGATGTAGGAATTTATATACTATTGTTATTTATCTAGGAAAAAATGTAAAAAGGCATTTCTGTGATGGCGAGCCGCCGGCTTTTTTGCTTGGTGGGCAACTCATTGGTCTTTGGGGAGAGATGACCAATAAAGGGAATAAATAAATGAAAGTAATATGAACCAAACTGTTGGATGTAGATGGAAGATGTCTAGATGTCTAGATGATGATTTCATGGATACAAAACAAAAAAATTGCAGACATAAATTAATTGTCAATTTTTGGATGAAAAACTTAGGATAAAACCATCAACTATCTCTCCTGATGAAATATTAATCTTTTATAACTCAATAGACCAAATTGGATTAAGTTTAAATTGGAAGAATCTACAGCTTGAGTTTACAACACTTAATAACAGTATGCCTATGTCTTAATGAGCAATTTTAGCCATTTATCAAACCACTGTGCAATTGCTGTTAATGACACAAAAACTCAGACATTTTGGTGTAAAGCCCTTGCAAGCTGCAATGAAGTGCTGGGAATTAAGGAAATAGAGAGCATTGACTTGTAATAACCAGTGGCGAGCAAAGTGGTTTTAAAGAAAAAGCCTTGACAAGGTAAGAGGGAAAACTAGAATGTTTAAAGAACATAAAAGAATGATTCACGCAGCAACCTGATCATGTGCAACATAAGGACAAGGACATAGACAATACAAGTGGCTCGAGGGCAGACACAGTGATGGATTCACAGATAGAAACTGGACTGGAAAAAGAAGAAAAAAAGGATAACACTGAAGTTGGAAGAGGGGCTTTATCTATTGTTGATTGAAGAAGGGATGCAAGTAGCTGGCGGCCATGATGAGCCTAGTAGGCCTACTCATATATTCTCATCTAGAGCAGTTAGACAAGAAATAGAGAGAGGGGGAAGGGGGGGGGGTTTGTGAAGCCCTCTGAAGTTTAGCTGCAGGCTGGATTAAGTACCCAGCTTGTCAGCACACCCTCTGCTGGCTGATTTTCTGTGTCTTCTTAGGCAGATGTGGGAGGTCTGAATGTGATATGTGAGGTGTTGCCTGCAGCATTGGGGTCCATTTCATGAGTTAGATGCAAAGAAACAGGGCGTGAATCCAACACCACTCCCTCTGTCTAGCTGATTACACTTCAATATGTTTGAGGTGTGAGATGTCTTCGGTCCATTCGTTTGGACAAATTTCTTCCACAGTTTGCGGCGGAGAGTGCCGCTGATGATGACCGTTAGCGTTAACCTAAGCGTAAATATAAATGTATGCTAATGAGTAGTTACCTTATCTAATTTTACCTAGCCTAAACTAAACTCATATGAACAAAATACAATTCATTCCTGGCGAATAAATGAACGGACACCGTCGAGTGACTAAATGTCAATAATAGGTATCGGACGTCGGAAACTCCAAAAGCAGAAAGCAGAAAGTTGTTTTTTTGCAACCTGGTTTTGGTTTTTACAACTAAATTCAAAATGGCTGACAGAAAACATGAGTAAAACCAGAATTGTGTTGAAAGAATCGTGTTATTCGTTGACCGGGTGGAGATGAAGAGGATTTTAATTGCCGTTTACTCGTAAAACCCAAAAAAGCAAACTGAATGAAATAATCTTACGTGCATTCAAGTTTTTGTCTTCTGTTTTTGCTGTTTATAAAAACCATACAAAAGTCCACCGCTACCGTCTTTATTTTAAACATCTACTTCCGCGTAACTTAGGTTAATTTAATGATACTACTTTCGACATATTGTAGAATACGCAAATAAAGTTTGGTCAAAATACCCAAAACGTTTTCAACCTTTCACGGTCTTCTTCAGTGGGTGTTATTATGTGTTATTATGTCTTTATGTGCGGCTGTCCGAAGGAAACTCCAAATTTAAATTTTATTTCTTTTAAAAATGGCAGCCAAATTAATATTTCAGAGTGAACGAAAGCAATTAACTAAGGTTCATTGCCTCGGAGTTGAAATTATAATATTACGAGGCATTAGCGGCTTGGAATCTTAGTTCCGAAGCCATTCGCACGCTTAAGCCTTACATCCATCGAGCCGTCCTTCCATCCCACTCTCCGAGGCTCCCTGCAGCAGTGAGTGGCCACAAAATTCTTTATGCTAATTTATGCAAACAACGTGAAGAGCAAGTGGAATTCCACTGGTCCATGTCTTGTGGGCATGTGCAATGCTGATGACATAGTTATAAGCTCCCTCTCCCTCCACTTTTTTATGGTTAGGCCTAAGTTGATGTAGCGAATCTACATAATTCCTCGCCACATACCTCGCAAAATGTACTTTCCAATCCCAAGTCAGCTTTGCTTAATGTCAGAACAAATCCAAACTAATTGAATTAACATTGGATGCAGATGCAAGGGATGAGAGGTTGGAACTTGCAGGTAAAATGATTGTGAGGCCTGGCCCAGTCCATTTTCAATAGCTAATAAATGGGGTGTCTAGGATTAATTGGCAGTGACAGTGGCAGTGTGGTGACAGTCTCAGGAGGGTTCCATTATACGATGCCACTGTGATAAGCCCCCAGGCTGAAAATGCTCTCTGGAGAAACTTTGTGATGCTGGAGTGGGTATGAGCTCAATATTTCAACGAGTAATTAAGACTTCTTGACAGTCTTTTATTATAATTCAACCCATCAGGAGATTTGTTGTTATTGGCTGGGACTGTTAGGCCTATTTTCAGCCGTAAACTCAACGCTGGGTCCACAAGAAAGGCTGAGAATAAAGGTTGGGTGTAATGAGAGTGCAGAATTGAAGTTGGGGAATTAATTGGGAGCACTTGGTTAGCCCGAGGACATTAAGTGTGCGGTAATTGAATGAGACATGACAACATTCATGGATCCAATATGGCGGATGACTCCTCTTTACACATCCACCCAACCCCTCCCAGCACCCTTTTCTGGTCTTCCTATGGCGAGTTTTAATGATTCCACACAAACGGGGCTTTACTCCATTGTTGCTTAATGTCACTTCCGGTTTGGGTTTGCTGTAATTAGTGATGATGAGAGTGCGCAGTTGAGGGGCCCATAATGGGGGGCTACTTGAGGGCCCTTATGATGACCGGAAGTTGAAGAATGGGCATTTTTTTTGTAGAGGAAGCATATACACGTCTGATTTGGTATAAGTCTAAACACAGAGTGAGGTTTATTCACCGAAACAATATATTACAATAGGCGTGATACATTACTGTAACAATATTAGGATAACACATCAACATTTTTTTTGGATTTTTTTTTTTTAAAAGTTGTGGAAGGGGGGTAGTGAGAAATGGAATATTTTTGATTGGCATTCGTGTGCCCAACGGGTTTAAGACAGAGAAATATTTAGCCGGGGAACTTGAAGCTCGCCAAACGAAGACGGTTGTATGGATGTAGAGGGAGGAGGAAGAGGAGGGAAGATGCTCGATAAATATGCAAATCCACTCTGCGACTGCCAATGCGTTGGCTCGCCTGCATGGCCGCGAGCGGTGCAGTGTGGCTGGATTTTTGGGGACTTTTCCTTTTCTGATGAGCCCCTGTTGAAAAACAAGAGACGAACGCACTTCTCATGCATAATTCAAATTGCACAGGTTGAAGCGTCTTGTTTTCAACCAACGGTTCCACTCTCCATGTTGATGACACCCATTTCGCCTCCCGGCTCGTAAATATGGAGATGTTTTAGAAATGTTAAATAAAAATAAAATAAAATATAAAACATGGCGGCTTCCATTATTATTATTATTTTTTTTTTTGTCGGAATTTCTTAATTTTTAAATTTTCAATCACGAAATGTTGAGATGTTGTCAACACAGAATTAGCTGCCGGTCCGCTAGTTTACCGTTGAAACGCAAAGATTACGTAGGCTTAGTAGAGCGATGTTTAAATAACGTTATCTAGTTGTTGCGCAGCTTTTAATTTGGAATAAATATAACCATGTGTACATCCATTTTGTTTCTTTAATAACAACAACAATACAACAAATTTCTATAGTAACGGCCTAACGGGTAAATATCTGTACTACGTTACGGGATTTAAGTCAAACTGTTTTTTTGGGGGTTTAAATTGATCAGTGGGGTCTGATTTGGTGGTTTAATGTCATCCCTTATGGGAAAACATGTAGAGAAGATTGTTTTATTTATAAATGACTTGTTGGGTCTTTCTTTCATCCTTTTGGAATTGTCTTAAGGCAGAAATGCACTTTGTGGAAACTTATCAATAAAAGTATACATTGAAAAGTATACGCGATTCAGTAAAGGAATACTGCAATTGAAATCTATACTTTACTTGAAATGATTGCTTTATTCAAATGTCTTAAACTTACACAATTTAATCATTAAAAATCTGTCTCGTTAGGGTCATCAAACTTCTGCATCTTGCGAAAATCATTTTTCGAGATAAAATTACCTACGCGAACCCTCTGTTAAAAATTTTATTTCGCCTGTGTCTTTCCGTGTACGGAAATTGTTACGTACACCATAGACCTAAATACAATGGACTGCGCACTCATAATGGCGCCCATGCTAAATGAGTTGGAGGAATCGTTGAGCGAAAGTGACGTAACGAGCTGCTCCTCACTTCCTGTTTCATCATTCTTGCACTGAATTCAATTTTATTTGTAAATTGTAAATAATTTTTTTTTTATCCAATTTTTTTAACTAATTACACGCAACAGTAAATGGATTAAAACAACATTTGAATGGATAAAAAAATATAAACAGCTAAAAACAGTATTTAAACAAATTAAAACAAGTATAAACAGATGTAAACAGATGTTTAATGAATAAAAACAACTATTAACAGATAAAAACAAACGGAAACAGTTATAAATGGATTGTGAAGGCAGTATTTACCAACCATCGTTCGGTAATTATTCAAACATTCAAATTTCAGGCAGCTATAGCAGCAACCGGAAGCAAAACTGCAGTCCGATCACGTGACTTCCTCTTGCTGCCAGCTTCGTACCCACAATTCATGAGTCCGCAGTCCAGTATATTTAAGTCTATGGGTACACACAATCCTTGCGTGAAAAAATCATGAACAATAACAATTAATCAAAAAACTGCAATGCCTTCTGGGTACACTGAAGTTTTCCATGTACCATCACAGCCGGAAAGAATAAAATTCCGTGCGCAAGAATGTGTGTACCAAATCATCCAAAACTTTTCACCACACACAAAAAGTTGTCATTCCGTGCACGGAATATTGTTACGCGTACTATTAAGCTAAGTACTCGTACGGCTACTAACTAGCCCACAGACTTTTCCGTGTGCATAGACATGGCGGAACGGAACATCTAGTGGCAGAATGTGTCAGTCTGTCTAACCCGACTAATAATTAATTAATTTAATTTAAAATTTTTAAGCAAATTAGATGAAATGAATAAATTAAATCCACTGGCGTATATACAAATTACTTCAAAAAGCAGTTTGCAGCACCAGTTTATTTAATTATAATGAGAATAAACATAAACAATGTTCATTCTATTGTTTCTATTTGAGGATTCAAAGGGTTATATGTATGAAAGTAAATTTAATCTTGGCAGCGAATGAATGCAAGAAAGTGGTGTTTGTTTGTTTGTGAGTGGATGGGACGAGGAGGCCAGTATTTCCCAAACAAACCCTAATGCATGCATAAAGCTTGTGTAAACTGAATGTGGTATAGGCAAGAAACTTTTCTTGGAATATACATATCTGCAGGCAGAATGGACTTGGAGAATGAAAGACATTCATTTTCTTCTTGCTGTGTCTTTTTGTTTACATTTTCAGGGATATAGTCTTGTTTCTGTTATTTATTTATTATGATTTTATTAGTCTGGTTTTTTTTGTTCTTTTGAAATTGATGGGAAAACGGTTAGAGTAAAATGACATAAATGTTGTATCGGTTGACTGTAAAAGAAGAAGTAATTACATTGCACGCATGAAAGATGCAGGTTTGGTCTTTCGGGTCTTGGGGAACCTGGGGTGGCCACCATTTTGTTTGAGGCGTGTTTTGGGCCACCAGATGGTGCTGTGAGTTACTTCGTTTGTAAAACCAGCCCATTTTTGTAAAAATTAGCCCATTTTTGTAAAAATCAGCCCATTTTTGTAAAAATCAGCCCATTTTTGTAAAAATCAGCCCATTTTTGTAACAATCAGCCCATTTTTGTAAAAATCAGCCTATTATTTTAAAAATCATAAAAATCAACCCATTATTGTAATAATAATAAGAATCAGTCCATTATTGTAAAAATCATGAAAACCAGCCCATTATTGTCAAAATCATAAGAATCAGCCCATTTTTGTAAAAATCAGCCCATTTTTGTAAAAATCAACCTATTATTTTAAAAATCATAAAAATCAGCCCATTATTGTAATAATAATAAGAATCAGTCCATTATTGTAAAAATCATGAAAACCAGCCCATTATTGTCAAAATCATAAGAATCAGTCCATTATTGTAAAAATCATAAGAATCACTCCATTATTGTAAAAACCACAAAAACCAGCCCATTATTGTAAAAATCATAAAAACCAGCCCATTATTGTAAAAATTATAAAAATTAGCCCATTATTTGAAAGTCAGATCATTTTTGTAAAAATCAGCTCATTTATGTAAAAATCAGCTCATTTTTGTAAAAATCAGCTCATTTTTGTAAAAATCAGCTCATTTTTGTAAAAATCAGCTTAATTTTGTAAAAATCAGCTTAATTTTGTAAAAATCAGCTTATTTTTGTAAAAACCAGCTTAATTTTGTAAAAATCAGCTTATTTTTGTAAAAACCAGCTCACTTTTGTAAAAATCAGCTCGTTTTGTAAAAATCAACTTGTTTTTGTAAAAATCAGCTCATTTTTGTAAAAATCAGCTCATTTTTGTAAAAATCAGCTCATTTTTGTAAAAATCAGC
>JAQFXT010001854.1:0-14858 GCA_034683725.1 Strigamia crassipes
TTGGTCTTGTGAACAAAACCCCCTGAAGCGGTATTTCAATAGAAATAGCCCAACCCAGGTCGACATCGTCACAAACTCTACATCGTATTCAAAAAGCCTAAAATTTAATAAACAGCACCGATTGAGCCGGACTACGGACTCCTGGTCAAAGAATAAATCGTGGTCGCACACTGTTCAGTCAGTGCTCACCGTTTTTGCTGGAAGACGCAAAATTCAAAGGCATATCTTCCTGACACAAAATGTAAAAATTTAACAGCCTACAACATCGTAACAGTGGGTTAGCTAAACCTGTTGTATTATCACGCTTGCTCTGTCTAGTACCTCTTATAATTTTTAACATTTCAAGTCTAAATAAAATTAGGAGACAGTGGAAACTTTTTAAATTCTACGTTGCGTGATTTCACTTTTTTTTAGAGCAGTCTGTAGCAACTTTGGGGCAACACAAACAAGGCGGTTGGTCGCCTTGGTCTCACGCTTTCAAGGTCTGCATTTCTTAATCGCGTTTTCCAGGCTCCTGGATCTTGTATCGATTGCAATCTCTACTATTTTAACCCGTGGCCAAGATCCTACCGTGTTTCATTGGTAAGTTCTAATGATGGGCTTTATTTATCTTATGTGTTACATGCAATAAAAGTTTCAACTAAGAAAATTATTTTAATATTTTCTTCATCTTGTAATTTTACACTTTCGACATCTTTATGCTTGACATATTAAAGAATACGCTGAAATAAAGGTTTAATATATATACATATGTATATTAAACCTTTATTTCAGCGTAAGCTTATATATATATGTATATTAAACCTTTATTTCAGCGTATTCTTTAATATGTCAAGTATAAAGATGTCGATAGTATACAATAGTTACGCAAAAGTAGAATAACAAAAATCTTACACTTGTAAATTAAATTACAATTCCAAACGATGTAGTTAATCAACGACACTTTCATCTTTGGGAAGTTCATCATCCTCTATAGATGACGGTTCAGATTGTAAAGAGATCGAAGCATCACCGATTTGGTTTGTTAAGTTCGATTTTGACGTCGTCGCTGATAAACTGGCAGAAATCGCAGAAATCGCACTTTCTTCAATGCTTTTTGTGTTTGCGCTTCCTTTGCCATTCTGATCAAATGTAAGGGAACTAGCTAACGAGGCTGCCGCGGCTGTTTGCAGTGGAGTTGGATAAACAACGTCTGGCAACTCAATATCTAAAGATTCTTTACCGAGCAACCAATAAGCATTAATGTTGCCGATAAACTAGAAGAAAATAAATGAGGGAATTATTCATAAAACTGTAATGCTTAATTACCAAACCTTTATGCTTAAATTTGCTGCAAAAATTATGTAATAGCGTCCAGTGTTAATTAATAACTTGGCACAAGCTTCTGAAATTTGTATGGTGTTGGCTAAAAATAGTTTAAAATTAACGTTTTGTTTTATTACTATTAATAATTTTAAACTCATACGAATTCCAAGTGCTTCCATATTTGAAGCAATTGTAACGTCTTCTCCAAATATACAATATCGTGGCATTTTTACACCAACTACGCCGGCAACGCATGAACCTTGTTTCAAATCAAACATTAACCTCTCGTAAACTCATTAGACGTAACTTATTTCCATCCGTACCACTATGAATTCCAATTCTAATTTGTAGCTTTTCGAGTGGCGCATGCCTAACTGGAAAACGATTAACTGCCGATAGAATATACAGCGCCATAGTAGCAATTTGCTCGTAATGATCAGTTGCAGGACTGGGGATTCCGCTTGCAACGCAGTCTTAAATAGCAACACGCCAGCAGTTATGGACGGTATTATATGAACATTTTTACACATAATAAATATTGAGACTTACATGCGTCTCCTATTGTTTCAAGTTTGTATGCATCAAACGTTTCTATGATACTGTCAAAAGCCGTGTACAAGTCATTTAAAAGTTCCACTACCTCTATTGGTTTACAGTTTTTAGCAATAGTGGTAAATCCAACAATGTCGCTGTAATTTATTTGCATTAGATAACTTGCAAAATTAATTTGTATGTCACATCTTCGTACAAATTGGTTTAGTAATTGTACGAAAAAACAACGTACCTAAAAAAAATTGTCACATTATAATGAAGTTCTGGTAAAATTTCCATACGTTGTGTCATTTGCTCCGCAATGGCAGATGGAAGTAAACGGTTAAGTAAACCCTCAGATTTGTTTTTTTCAAATTGTACTTCTTGAACTTTTTCTTGAAAAATATCTTGCAAATGATTAGTGTACTTTTCCAGCTAAAAAGAGAAACACAATTTTCATTAATACCGAAAAATGAGCACAAAGATAAAATTTTTTAAACTAAAAAAAAAATCTAAAAAAAAGAATTTGAAGTATTAGAAAAAAATTACCAGAAAAATTAAATTCTCGACTAGTTCACCCTTCAACGGATGAATCTTATTAAGTGTTTCAATAATATCCTGGAAATTTGGCCTACGCAAAGGATCTTCATCAGTAGTGATCGTAATAAGCTGTAAAAGTATAAATACAATTCATTTGTGTTTAAATCGATTTAGTATGTAGCAATTGCAGGTGTTGGAAGTACAAAGGGGCTTAAATCTTATAGTCCAAATATTATCTCTTTTTGAAAAAATTAGTTTAAATTTTTTTAATTTTAGTGTTGCTAGAAACAGGTGGTGCTTTTCCTCAATGCACCTACAAATTTATTGTTTTTTTAATAAAAAAAAAACCGTTGAAAAAGTTGAGAAAACTCAAATTTTTAAAGATCTATATTATTACATCTTCAATGCCTCTTTTCTCTAAATAAAGTTCAGGCATGTGTGATTGAATCAATGCAGGACGAATAGGTTTAGATGTGTCATAATTATGCGTATCCAGAAGCTGAAAATGAAAGAAACAAGATTTAATTTATTGATATCAATTAAAAACTTTAATTATTTTTATTGAAATTTAAATGTGCACCAATATTCGATAATAGAAACATCAACCTGAGGAAAATAAAGCAAGAAACATTTTGACATTTTTTGTAATTTCTATTTTCGAATGCAGCTGTCATCAATTGGTACATTAGTAAGTGTTTACCGTTTTAATACCCATAGTACCGTGATCATAGAAATTTTTAAGAATTCTGATTAACTCTTCAATTGATAAAATTTGTAATTCAAAGTCAAATGGATTATCGTGAGTGCAAGTTTCTGACAAAATAATGCCGAAAGAATAAATATCTCCCGCTTTAGTTCCACTTCCTACTTCGTTCGGCGTGGCACACGTACGAAGTAATTCAGGTGCTGTCCATAACATAGATCTGCCAATATTAAACATGTAAACTCAAACAAAAACAGTTAATAAATTTGTCTATTACTTATAAATATTTTCTAACTTTGCCACATTGTAAATTTTTTGTCTGAATAATGGCACTCCAAAACCTAAAAGTATTAATTAAATTCAAACAATTTTTTCCAAAAAAAAATCTTGCAGTGTAATGAATTTCTTAAAGAATACCAGACACTTTGCACGTCCATCGATTGTCAATTAAACAATTTTTTGACTTTAATTGGCCGTGAGATCGAATATTTGATTTATCTATATAATCCATGCCATTCGCAATATCTCTCAAAATTGAAAACTTAAAGTTCCAACCGATAGTATACACATCGTTTTGCAAAATTTCAGTTAAACTTCCCTTTTAAAAATAGAATAATTGTGCTGATATCTATACCACAAACAGTTAATTAGACTACCTTAGGTACAGGTTCCAAAAGAAGGCATACATTAGGAGATGTAAGGCAAGCTCCTATAAAGCGGATTACGTTAGGATGTTTCATTTCTTGTAATTGTTTTATTTCTGCTCGTACCAGCAACGAATTAACGTCCAAAGAACTGATGTCAAATTTCTGTACATAACAACAGTTATTTACAACCCAATTTAAAATTAATGTATCATGCAGCAACATCCCTATTAATATTTTAGTGAAAATTAATACAAAACTTACTTTGACGTAGCACGTTACTCCTTTCCACAGAGCACTATTTTCGAGGTAACTAAGTCCTGTTATGTGTGCAGTTGAATCGGCTAAAGAATCTTTTATTAGTGATAACGTGTAAGGTGATTCGATAAGTTTTGTAACTCCTCCATGGACAGAAGACAGTGGTGAAACCAAATTCTCAAAAACATCTTTCCATTCGACTAGCCAATCCAAATTTCTAACTGCATCCCTTGCTGACTTTCTAAATATTAAAAAAAAATGTATTGTCATTCACTCTATTTTAGTTGTAGAAAAAAACTATACTTTTTTTTCAGCCAAAACGCACAAAATATTAATAAAGATAAGACTATAATACAAGCCAAAAGTATTCCTGCTATAAATGCTGGAAGTAGGATGTTGCACTGTGAACCATAGTAACCAACTCTACAGCGGCAGTAATCCGGTAAAACACATTTACCATTGACGCACCCATCCCTAAGTAGAAAGAAAATTCAATTTGCGTTCAAACTAAAGATACATTACTTCGAATTAAACATACGGGCACTCTGGCACATCACAAAATTCTCCACTCCAACCAGATTCACACAAACACTTGAATGGAGCCACGCATTGACCATGTACACACATATAACATACTACAAATTGACAATTAACACCCGAATAGCCATATATAAAAGATTCGTCTTCGGAAATATTTTCATAAATTTCACTCAAAGTACGACATCTAAAAACCATAATTAAAATAAACTTTTTTTTCTTTTTTTTTTTTAAAAAAAAATTTAAATAAATATTACCTGCATTCGTTAGGTAACGTGCAAACTCCGTGTTTATATTCAGTAGCAGTTTGAGATGTTAGTCTGCCACCTCCACAGGAACCATCACAGTAAAATGATGAGCTCGTCAATTCAGTTCGCAGGCAAATTTCGTTTGAATTTGTAGCATTTCTAACCGATATTAATGTTGCTTGTTTTGACATAACTCCACAACTTGATGCATAGCTAAAAATTCAAGAAAAGTTATTTTTTTGCTAGCTTTACTACAATAATAAATATAAAAAGAAACATGTCTTACATGTTAGTTATCAACCTTTTCTCGTTAGGCTTTGACATTGTCTTGTACGGCAAAGAGCATTTTTCAAATTCAGTTGAAATACACGCCATTGGAACTTCAACCACATGAATAAAATTTCCAAAATCTTGCATTGTTTGCCTTTTATCTCTAACGGTATTTCTTTTTTTCCGATCCCAGATGTTAGTAAAAAATTCACTATAATTATCTGTTACAACTGCCCAACGTACTGTTAAATCCCGAAGCTAGATAAAAACATGAAAACATTTTAAAATGCATTCTAAAAACGTTTATATCTACTTCTTTATCATTGCTTACATATAGAACATTAGTAGTTGGCATTTTTTCTTCTCTTACTACACTACTGAACGACACAATTGCTCCTAGTCGAAACCCCCCATAAGATCCAAATCTTATAATACCTGTTAAACCTTCAAATGATAACTAAATAAAATATTGATTACATTTAAAAAAAATATTTTAACTTAAAACATTCTATCGTACATCGTTTACTGCGTCAACTAGAGAGTGTTTAGTCAACGTTTTGTTATTGTTCAGCAATTTTTCAATTGCATAAGCATATGTCAACACTGCATCATAACCCAAAGAAAATTGATCAGCATTCTAATATACAAAGACGAAATAAGGAAATGAAAATGCCAAAAGTGGCTAAAAATGCAAACCAATTTTTTGTACAAAAAATATTGTTAAGCACAGCCCTGCTGTAGAAATAGCAACGGCATTATCGGCGTGCATTATTAGCATGTTGTACACTATTTATTCCTCTTACGTTATATATGCTGTAACTGGGTATGCCACGATAATCTGCTTGATTCATTTGAAAAAATTTATAGTTCACATGATACCACAAGTCTGTGAAAAATCCAGAAACATTATGAGATGTGTACATCAACTGCATTCCTTCAAAAGCATCTGTACATTTCGGGATCTATACGACACAGAATTTCTTGAATTTCTTATAAGTACATCAAATTGATTTGAATTTAATTACAAACCAAAGCACACAGTGGATGCTTATTTTCAAAATCGAAATGTTTTGCTGCCATTTCTATCGAGACCCACTGATAACCATGCATAGGAGCAAATTTGTTGCTGAAAATAAGAAGGGTAGCCCAAAGAAGATGATTTATTATTATAATACACTTTGTATACTTTATAGCCTCTCTGTACAGAATATACTGTGTGGGAGCAACTACAGCATTAAGGACCGCTTTTGATCCTGTTCTTTTTGCTGCTTCTATTTCCTTCTTTAAATTGGTTTGATTTGAAATTGTTATCTAAGTAATGAAATGTACTTTTACAAAGTTGTCATTACAAGTTTAGAGCGAACGGCCAAACCTGGTATGCGACAGTATGTTTAAACAAATTTAATCCCGCTAATATGTCATAGTCTATAGGATAATCCTCTTGTTCAATCACAATCTTAAAAGAAATAATAAAAATTCATATTGTTGTTCTCTAGTTTTCATCAGATAAAAATAGAAAACAACAAGTGCGTTCAAAGTTAAAGTCATAAACAATTTATTACAATTTCTTGTGATGACCCTAATTTTACTAACACGTAATCGAGCCAATAGACAGACAGACAGATACAGATGCTCATTTCTTAGCCAACAATCAGTGGCGTAGCAAGAAGTCAATAGGCCCGTGTGCTTCTGCGCAAGTTGGGTTAATGCAGGAAGGCACAGACTGCGGCCCTCCGTTGCTTTGCTGGCGGCCCGTACCATCATGTGTTGTTTTAAATTTAACATGTTAAACAATGGGTAATTTTTAAAAATTGCACATGTGCACAAAAGTAAAAACCCTTTTGCCAATTTGACCAAAAATGCACCAAATAAGTACAACTTAAACTCATCCTCCATGAACCCTTAGGCTTGTGGACCTGTGTCAACTGCATGTGCTGCACCTTCGATTGCCGTGCCATTGCCAACAATGAAAGTGCATGGGGAATCCTGACTCAGAAAACACTCCTCCCTTATCAGTGTTGCCTCAAACGAAGAGCGCGCTCAACACTGCACATGCACATACACATAAGGCATAAAAATCCTTTTAAAGCTGAAGATTAAAAGGACCAATAGTAAAACAATTGCTTCAAGAACAAAATCATGAAAAACTTTAAATTTTAAGTGAATCTATTGTAAATTGTTACGTACTATGTACGACCACTTCGACTGCAAAGCTGAACCAAGTCGCATACCTAGTTCAATCAGACTCCAGTCAAGACAAACCATTGTTTCATACGTATTCTGAAATTACATTTTATGCTAAATAAGATTAAGATTAAAGCATAAATAAATATCAATTATTACACTTAAATTTAAAATTACAACTAATAGAAATTTTATAAGTATATCTGTAAATTTATAAGTAAAACTGGGCGGGGGTCCAAATTTGCGACCAGTTTAATCACTGTTTCAAATTGTGCCCAAATTTGCAAACAGTTAATTTGTAGTTGCAAATTTGCGACGTCTCAAATTTGCGATGGTAAAAATAAGTAAATAATGCAACGTCTTAAATTTGCAATGACAAAAATGAGTAAATAATAATAAAGTTGTCACGAGCGCGTGTTCATTTCCAAAATGATGCGAAACACCCCCGTGCGCATAAGTTATCCGCGCGGCGGTGTCTAATCTTTGTCATCCAAAATTTTAAAAATCTTGGGTTTTTTGGCCTGCACCCCTCCTTGCGAGGGTTGATCGACCTACATTTTTGGGCTGTGATTGGCCAAGTTGGCAACATGTAAATTTATTTCATTTATGCTAATTGTCTTTGTTATATAAACCTCTACGGAGGAATAAACAACTCTCTGAGTTTGGGAGTGAAACCTTATGCTGAATCTCTTGACTCTGGTCATTCCACATCACACCTGACGGTGTCACCAATACGCTATAACCGTAACTTTTAACAATCTGGCTGAAAACCATTTCCCCTTCGGAGAGGGTCAAAACCCAGGAAATCTAACTCCTTTCTGAGTTGGTGATTATGGAATCCTAAATTACAAATTTAGTTTTCAAAACAAGAGCTGAAAACCTCCACCGCCTGATGCCCTCGATTGACGGCGGCTATTCACGGGTTTTCGCGGATCTGCCCAACTTTTATTTGAGCGATTAGCCCACGCTTTGTGACAAACTACAGTAAATAAAATTAAAATTAAATTTAATAAAATAAAATTTAATTTAATAAAATTTAATAAAATTAAATAAAATTTAATAATATTAAATAATATTAAATAAAATAAAATAATTTTTTTTTCAAACTTTGCCAACTTTGCAATGGCTGAATTTACAAAAACATTACAAAAACAGGAATAGATGAAGCCAGGATTAATTTATTAAGAAACTAGGCAAACAGTCTACAGAGATGTTTTAGTTTTGTGACAACTGCTCGACACACGTGACACTTCAGCTTTACGTCCACTTCGACTGCCCTTTTCGCACAAGCTGCACACTTGTATGCGACACTTTTATGTGATATTGCATTGATTTGTGATGCACAGCAAACAAGTGAAGTTGTTTGGTTCTCCTGCAACAGGGGCACATGATATAGCGCGAAAAAAGGTACCGCGAAAAAAAGTACCGCAAAAAAAGGAACCACGAAAAAAAGTACCGCGAAAAAAGGAACCGCGAAAAATTATATCGCAAACCGTAATTGCCGCGATTTTTTTTTTTTAACACAAGCACTAATAAATTTTTTTAAATGTTTTTTAAATTATATATCGCCAAACGGACCGAACGGCCGAACAAATGGCCGAACGGCCGAACAATTGACCGGACGCCACTATTTCGTAGCCGGCCGGATGCCACTATTTCATGGCCGAACGCCACTATTTTGTGGCAGGCTGGACGCCACTATTTCATAGCCGAACGCCACTTTTTAGTGGTCGAACGTCCGAACAAGTGGCCGGACGCCACTATATCGTGGCCGGACGCCACTATATCGTGGCCGGACGCCACTATATCGTGGCCGGACGCCACTATATCGTGGCCGAACGGCCAAATAAGTGGCCGAACGCCACTTTTAAGTGGCCGGACGCCACTATATCGTGACCGAACGGCCAAAGAGGAGGCCGGACGCCACTATATCGTGGCCGAACACCCCCAAAAAAAAAAATTAAAAAAAAAAAATTAAAAAAAAAAAAAAATTTGCGGTATTAAATTTCGCGATTAGAAATTCGCGATTTTAAAATTCGCGATAACTTTTTATCGCGATTGCTTATTTTCGCGGTAGCTATAATTTGCGGTAGCTTTTTTCGCGATACATACGGGGCTCCGTAGAAAACTAGAACAAGTGTGAACAGCAGAGTTTCTAAAACTTGAATACTTATGTAGATAAGTTGTTCAAATGTAAACAGGCATTATACCCACAAGCACTTGTTATAAGAAATTTTGAAAATTAATCACGTACAATGTGCCAGAAATTTTGATTTTTTAAATTGATAAAACTGAAAATTTTATTTTGAAAAATACTGTCAAAACTTAAATTTAATAAAAAATCAGCATGTGTATGAATAAATAATGTCATTCATGATAAAAATAAATTTGTTCAATTCCGTACAGAGTGTGTAATAACAAACAAATTTCTCCCTTTCGATTTGTTATAAGAAAGTTTGACTGTATTAATTTACAGGAATATTGAAATAATTTCAATTTAAATAACCCAAGAATTGCGAAGATAAATGTAAGCCGATCTCTGGTATACATTCTAGTATTGTTTGAATTTGTTTGAAAATGACAAGATTTCAAGTTGAGTATTTCGCTATCAGTTTGTGCCCCATTACTCCTATTGCTGGTTCTTACCCACGACGTGCCATCAATCAATTACTAATGAGAAATTTTCATCTTTGTAAAATAAACACAATTACCGCAATTGAATGTAATTAGTGAAGCGAATTGAAAAGACATTTCAAGCTGAAAAGCAAAGAAAAGAATGAGCGGAAAAGTTGGGGCAAGGCAAATGTATAGAACTCTCGCTATTGATTTTTCATCTGGTCTGGAAGATACCAGATGGAACACGTGCAACTGTTGTTTCAAAAATCATTAATTGATTCCAACCATAGAACAACCAAGAAATGATGATGATTGATAATGAGATGTTTTTATCTTTCATTTCTAGCTCCAATTCTACAAATCGTCAACATCCAAATCAACGGCAATTTGGCATCTCAGGAAGCTGCTGTATGAAACGGCAGCCCTAGTTTTGCCGCAAGGTGCTGAGCTTGTCATAGCTTTAGCTTTTTAATAAGAGCTAGAAAGTGAGTTATGCTCTCAACTACAGCAAGCAACTTTGTTTTATTACTTTGTGAGGATTACAAATAACAGAACTACAGTTTGCGCCCGGAGTCTTGATGTAAAATTTATTCTGCGCAGATAATTTGCTGCAGATAATTTCCTTATTCCAGTCGTTATTTAGCCCAACATTAGACCTAACAATGCTACCAAAATATTGTTGATTCACAGCAATGAACTTTAACCGACACGCATGGAGAAGGGTTTAATGTAATAGCCAATAGTGTTCCTACTGATCAACTGAGGAAACGTGTCTTTCATATTCCAACAGTGTGTAACAAGCTTGACAAATGCTTTAACAGTTTGGATTTGATATCAAGTCACTAGCTCAAACTACAGCCAGGCTAAGATACAGTAAATGTAAAACTATAAAACTTTATTCTCTGTATTGTGAATTCGTAATCTCCCCAATCCCCATCACTCCTACTGTATTAATTGAAATCTTTTTACTACCTGCTTTAAGCGGTAATAAAATTAACACACCGTACAACTGACCCTTAAACTTGAACATTTAAGAGGTTCGAAGGTGTTTCGGTAGAAAAGAGAAAAATTTCGCCGATAGCGATCTACCGTGGCATTAAGAAAAGCATCTTTCTCCCCAGTCCTTCCCGAATCCTGATCAATATTTTGACACAACCCTTTACGCGACTATCGCAAACACTGACCCTGATTGGATTGTTATTGCCGTTTTCGTCACAAGAGCAGATGGGAAAAACTTAAACTACCCGGATGCATCACGTGACCCCCCGATGGTTGGCAAGACATGTGTTTCGCATCGCCAAAGCACGAACACTGCGCAGGACACTGAGGACCTTAAGCTGCGAGTGACACGTCATTTCAGCGTGTCAGCACAGCCAGGCTTCTGTAGCAACACGATAAAAAGTTCGCATTCACAAAGCTGTCTCCCGTCCAACCTAAACCTTTAGCTTTTTACGCATTTCCTACGCAAACCAACAGATACAGATACAGCAAAGTTCGCACGCATTGGGATTTCCTCTACATCCAATATAAAAATGGCCTGCGCATACAATAACAGAATAACAGGATAACAGGAAGCCGCAGATCTAGGCAGCTGGACAATTTTTGCTTCAAGAAAAAAGAAAGAAAAATGTTGTTCTGCAAAGGAAAAGAGCGAGCTTAAAACAACCTGTGGAGTTGCTCATTGCTCTATTACGTTTGTATATTACGAGTAGTTACTAGAGTAGACTAAAATTCTCCAATTTATGAAAAATCGCACTGATCTTTCACCTTTTGTCGACATTTTGCAATCATTGACTGATGTCTAGCCGTATACGACCTTAAGGCTTCACAAAAGCTAAATCCAGCCCTGTTGATTATATTTCCACACCTCAGCTGAAATTACACTTCAGTTCTCGTCAATATTTAATCTGTATCCTGCAGTAGTGCTGGAAACACCGAAACACCAGCTGCATTCAAAATGTACTCGCACATGAGCAGTCAGTAAACGCATTCATAAAGTCATGTTTACCTTGCAGTTAGACATGTTTTCCAACTTCTTTAGATTAGCGACCGCTTCAGATAGAGCTTCATAACCTAACCAAAGCCTAACCTAATCTAGCCCGTTGAGAGGCTGGTATCATTCAACTCAGCTCCTCCAGCTCTATCTATACACTCAATTTCGTCATTATCTGAAGCGGCCACTAATCTAAAGTTCAGCCCATGTTTTGTTGTTTAAATGTTGTGCGCAAGCCCACTGCAACACTCGGCAGCCATTTTTCTTGTAAGATCCAGAAAAGCAGTTCAAAATGCTGTTTGGTCTAAAATACTTTATAAATGTGCCTAATGTTTTGGTCATTGATACTTGACATTCCCACAATTAGCAATTACAACAAGAACATGGTTATAAATTTACACACTCGTGCAAATTGGCTAAATAGCCAGAATCAGTTTATTTCGCCTTTCAGTTACTCAAATTAAAAGCTTCTGCATACCGTATACCCTCATATCGTTTTTTTTCAAACACGTTACTCTATTCAAATCAACTAAACAAACCAATAATGATTTAAAAAAAAAAAAAAAAGATTCATTCAACAAATCGATTCGTGTCCAATTTAAGTTCCCTAAATTTCAAATGTCAATCGTCTAATTACTTCAGCAATTATCCTGATGACATTGTTTACCCCCGTCCCCATTCTTCGGTTCGGCTCTTTGCATTTTCTCTTTCAATCGACTCCTAGATGAACGCTATTTAGAATTGGATTTCTACCCGTGCACATTCTCCATGACCCGCAATAAGCTTTTCACTAGCGCAAATGGCTTGGAAAAGAAACACTAAGTGTGTCCTTAACTTTGCACCAAATGCAATGTAACGACTCCTTGTTCGAAATAGTTCCAGTAAAGATTGGACTGGGGGTCAAGGTAGGCACTAACCCAAATATCGACTGTGTCACCTGATGAAATTTTTTTCTTTTTAGTACTAATGTTTAGTATTAAAATGGGACAAGCCGTTCATTATTTGTTGATGTTATACAATTACAACAGCAAAAAGTCTTGCGAAATATATGTACACACAACTTCCACCAGAAAAAAAAAAGATGTTGCACGTGGACCCCCCCCCCCCCCATTAGACAGCGGGGCCTCAAATAGTGCCATGAAATAGTGGTCACTTGTCCGCACTATCGGTCGGCACAGAAAAGAGACCCAGCTTTTTATTAACATTTATTTAAATTTAATTCCGCGCGGAATAGGTCTGACTCGAAAATCACCATGTGTATGAATAAAAAATGTATTTCATAATAAAAATGAATTTTTTTTTTCAGCTACAAAGCTGAAAAAAATTCAGTACTGTAATTTGTTATAACAAACTTTCATTATAACTAACAAATTTCTGGAGGCCCATGTGATTCATTATAACAAGGTTCGACTGCACAAACAAAAATGCCATTAGGATTTGTTCGAAACACACACAACAGACAGCTCCACAAGCAAGATTACTTTTCACCGATGAAAATCCCTGGTAACAAGAATTTTCATCGAAAACTAATATGGTTTGTTACGCGCTCCAGGATAAGTCAGATAAACAATGGCTGTTTTGTAACGCTCTCCTCATTTGTTATCATTTTACGACATACCTAGTGGTAATTATCTGGATAATATTTAAAATATATTCCATCTTCATTTCATTGCAACATTTTATGTATTTATTATTCACATGGTGAGGTGAGTGACTTGACTTTTGGTTATTCTCTTTCTTCATTCCGTGTGAAAATGCAAATGTCGATACAGGCAATCAATTAAGAGGCAAAACCTCTTCCAAACCGAGAACTAACACACATGCACACACTTTATTGCAACTCAAAACACTGGACTCGCAATAACTTTTTACTTACTACCTTTTCGTTCGATAAAAGGTGGCCTTTAAATTGAACATTTTATTACACAATTCGAAAAAGCCAAATCCTCTTAAATGCCCGAAACAATGCGACAAAAAAAAAAAAAAAACGCTGCACTTTTCGCAAATCTAAATATAAACCGACAATTTGCAGTAAAATTTTATTATTCATAAAATTTCTTTTATTAATCACGGTCATTTCGTTTCGTTCAATCAACCGTTTTATTAGCAACATATACTCTACTCGAGGTCAAGAGAAATTATTCCTACTATGCTAATTTCCAGCTAAATACATTTATAGCAAGTGTAATTCTTATGGCGGCAACGAAGCCAACGATCTAGGACCGGAATCGGCTTCGCAGACCCGCTCGCAGCGAATCAGCGGATCAACGACACGACGCAGTCGCACGGAGCCGCCCAACGACATAAATCAAACATTATTCAATATTTCAAATTAAATCATTAACCAATCGCCAATGGATAGTCGATAACGATCACGTCTGTGATCAATAAAATCAGCGTATAATACATTTCATTACAAGCTGTAATGAATAATTCGTTCAATCAGCATGGTTCCGTCAGTGCTCCTAATTAAAGTGAATTCACGTCAAACACGGATTTCTTCGACTTTTACCGCACTTTCTCTCCCCCGCCACGTTCAAATTAATCACACCTAGGCCTAAAAAATTTCATATCGAAACCACACTTAAAACCCATAAATCGTCAATTAAAACTACCAGTTTTCGGATAAATATATTCATGTTTCTTTCTACTTTTCTTTCCAGACACCATTTCTATGACTAAACCGTAAATTAAACCTAAAAGCCTCAAATAAAATGCAATTAAACACCCGACTGGAAACACAACCTCGAACTCCAAGTTCCCGCTCTAGTATGAAACCCGATACCAAAATGACGTCAAACAATTTCCCAGCAGCAGCCATAACCCGTATCATGAGCTACGTCACTTCAACTTGATCCAACTTGATCCGCACTTGCTAAAAAAAAACATGGCGTACAATTCCAACCCAAAAATAAAAAACAAAATGACATCACAAAAATCGCAGCAACAGCCACAATCACAATCATAAATTATTTCAAAATGGCGATCAATTCAAACCGAAAAATAAACAAAAATTTACCTTCGCTACT
>JAQFXT010001855.1:0-14854 GCA_034683725.1 Strigamia crassipes
TAGCATTTTTGTGTTCGATTTTGAGGATTTTTCGATGTTTTTTCGATATTTTTTAGGATATTTAGCATTTTTGTGTTCGATTTTGAGGATTTTCGATGTTTTTTGAGGATGTTCAGCATTTTTGTGTTCGATTTTGAGGGTTTTCGATGTTTTTGTTATTAGGTTATGATGGTTTTTTGAATTTTTCAATTATATTTCGAGGTTGTTGATGAATTTTTAGTTAAGTTTAAAGTTTTTCAATTGAATTCCGATGTTTTTCAGTCGATTTTCGACTTAATCCGAGTTTTATAGTCAAATTTAAAATTTGTTAGACAATTTTTAGTCAAGTTTCGAGTGATTTCGGCATTTTTCAGTCGATTTTCGAGTTAATTCGAGTTTTATAGTCAAATTTAAAATTTGTTAGACAATTTTTAGTCAAGTTTCGAGTGATTTCGGCATTTTTCAGTCGATTTTCGAGTTAATTCGAGTTTTATAGTCAAATTTAAAATTTGTTAGACAATTTTTAGTCAAGTTTCGAGTGATTTCGACATTTTCCAGGCACATTTCGAGTGAATTCGACATTTTTTTGTTAATTTTCGACTTCATTAGACAATTTTCGACATTTTCAGTCAAATTTCGAGTTTCATCAACACTTTTCGAATTTAAACAATTTTCGACCTTTTTCTAGTCACATTTACACGTTACAGACATATTTTCCGGTCAATTTTTGATTTTATCACACATTTTCCAGCATTCCAAGTCCAAATCTCGACTGTTTTCGACATTTTCCAATGAGTTAAAAAAAAAAAAAAAAAAAAAAAAAAAAATGAATGAAACAAGAAAATAACAAAATAACAAACTCCAAACTTTCCAACTCCCCAGAATCCTCTTAGACCGAGCGTGGACCCCATTGGACAACTACTGGGACGATCTGGACTCAATTCTCTCACATTCAGTGCCCAATGGACTCCACTCGAATAACGAATTCCTTCAAGAAATTAAAAACGAATGGTAAAACGAATTATTTATTATTTAGTAATTAATTTAGTAATTAATTTATTTATTTGTTGTTTTGTTTTGTTTAGGTTACATTTCAGGCCCCAAACACCCCCGCCCCTCGTCGACTGCACGTCGGACACATCAGAGTGCGGCGCCAGCAGCCCCAGCCCCAGCAGCCCCAGCCCCAACCGCAGCCCCAGCGGGTCCGTGGACTCGGAGCGCGTGACCAACACGCCCGAATTCAACGTGGACAGCTACCACACGCACCACGAGGAACTGCTCGCCATGCAGCGGCGCCAGATGGAGCGGCTGCGGCAGGACGACGCCGAACATTCCCCGTCGAACCCATCGCTCTTCACCCTCGACTCCGCCAGCGTGCAGTTCGCCGTCTCCGCCGTCGTCAACACCAACCAAGTGGCCGCGCTCTCGCTCTCCTCCCTCGTATCCACCGCCACCACCAACACCGTCACCACCAGCGCGCCCGGGACCAACGGCCTCCTCCTCATGCAAACCACCAACGGCTCGTTGCCGTTCGTCAATGGACCAACGTTGGACAGTAAGTTTATGCGAATTCCCGCATCGGCATCGCCGCCTATCTTTTTCTAGTCAAAATTTCAAAAATTTCAAAAATTTCAAAAATTTCAAAAATTTCAAAAATTTCAAATCAAAACTTATTTTACTTTTTTTTTTATGTTTTCTTTGTTGTTTCTTTCAATTCGGTGTTTGTATCTGATTAGAATAAAAGATTTTTCTAAGATATATTTCAAAACGAAGAGTTAGATCGACGTATACAAATCGGGCGCCATTTTGAATGTTGCAGGCAATAGTAACGAGAACATTCCGTGCGCCGATGTCACGTGTACGGCAGAGTTGGTCGACAGTCAGTCGTCGGTGTCGTCGTCGACGTGTCCCCTCCCGTCCTTCGCTTCGTCCTCATCATCGGCATCGACGAGTTCGCTGGTGGGTGCGAATCATCCCGTGAGTGTTCTTGCGGCCAAAGCCATCACGCCTCAGTCGATGGCCGAGCTACGAATAGCACAAATGGCGCACAACACGAGTCATTCTGTCACTAGGTGAGTAACGGTCGACGTTAGGGTTAAAACGATCGGGTTTTAAGGCGCTTTTTTGTTGTTGTTTTATTTAGTTTTTAATATTTGTTTAGTTTTTGTTGTTTTATTTAGTTTTTGTTTGGTTTTTGTTTAGTTTTTGATTTGAAATTTGATCGTTTTTAATGGCGGAGTCGGACGGGTGGTAATTTGAGTTAGACCGCGCATGATACCCGATGTTGTTTTGGGATTTGCTAATGTTAAAAATATTAAATATTTATACGATTTATTGCGAAAAATCGTTTTTAATTCGTTTACATTTGCATTAAATTTACTTTTAGTCATAAAACTTAAGGAATTTTTTTATTTATTTCGTATTTTTTCATGAAAATGGCGACCAAATTAATAGTAATTTTGACTAGTTTTTTTAAAATTCGAGCTTTTTATTAAAAATATTAAATATTTATACGATTTATAGTGAAAAATCGTTTTTAATTCGTTTACATTTGCATTAAATTTATTTTTAGTCATAAAAATTAAGGATTTTGTATTTATTTTGTATTTTTTTATGAAAATTTCGACCAAATTAATAAATAAAAAAAATTAACTAATTTCTTAAAATCCAATTTTTTTTTATTAAAAATATTAAATATTTATACGATTTAAATTGAAAAAACGTTTTTAATTCGTTTAAATTTCCATCCAATTCATTTTCAATCATAAAAAATTAAATTTTTTATGAAAATTTTAACCAAATTAATAAAAATAAAAAAAATTTGACTAATTTACCTTTTTTTCTTATTTTTCAGTGACAATCAAGACGAAAAAGTGTCAAACAGAGTGAAGATAGAAAACTTAGTGAACGAGAATTCACTTCCAATGGAAGTAACTTGAAAATAACCAAAACTGTTTAGCACATTTTTAACAAATTAAATTTTTTCCTTTTTTATTTTTATTTTTAATTTTATTATTATTTTAAATTTCTATCATTTATAATAATTTCTCCACCCATATCTTTTCTTCTTTTTCAAACCTAAATTTCAAAAAAAAATTTTATCATTTTCATCCATTTTTTTTTTTTTTTTTCAACAAAAAAAAAAAAAAAAAAGAAAAAAGAAAAAAAGAAAAAAAAAAAAGAAAAAATTACAACCAAACTCGTGTCTTGTGTGTGTGTTGGTCAAATCTGATAGAAAAAGGATGTATGTCAGGTCCCATTTCATGTCATCTTTTAATTTTTCATCTAAAAACAAAAAATTCAAATTGTGCCAAATATGGCACAGAAAAAAAAAAAATAATTGTAAAAAAAAAAAAAAAAAAATTCTGCTTTTAATAGGAGGGGGAAAAATTGACATTTTCCTTGTGTATAGGTTCTTCTAACTATGTCTTGTGACGTAGCTATAAATTGATGAAACCCACTTTTTGCCTGATTTTACTCTCAGATTTAAGATTTGGGTCGAACATCATTTATGTATTGGTCATTTGATATGACCTTTGACCAGAATGTGCTTCAAAATTTGCTGTTTTCTAATTGGTTTTTTAATTTTTTTTTTTTGGTTTTATTTGATCAAATTTGGGGGGAAATTTGATTTTTTTGGAAAACCACTCACAAATTATCAATTGAATATTGAAATTGAGGATTTAAAATTATTATTTTTATATACAAAAATCAAAAATCATAAGCCCATGTGTTATTATTATTATTATTATTATTATTATTATTATTATTATTATTATTTTTTGGGACAAAATCCAAACAAATGCGAAGATTTTTTTGGGAATTTCTAGTCAATTTGGGGCAGAGAAACAAAATTTCAAATATTAACTCAGGGATGGAGATATTTTTCAAATTAGAAGTCAAATTAGATAAAATAAAATTGTGCAATTAAAAATAATAATATTAATTATTATTGGTAATTTTAAATGGCAAATTGTGGTCCGGGCTTAAATAAGAGCTGGGATGGACAGGAAGTTGTAAATAGAAGCCTGCGCCAGCAATTTGTCATTTATTAACTCGTCCATTAGCTCGATTAGTGTTGTACTTAAAAAATACAAAATGGCTGCCATTTTTATCTGCTCAATAGAATTTTTTTTGTTTTTATTAAAGTTTGGGCTTTGATTTTTAATTTTGTTTTTCTCTCGAAATTCAATTTGAATTTATTTGGTGTTGTGGGTGTGGCACATTAAGGTATGTAAAATATTGATTATTATTATTATTATTTTTGTTTTTAGTTTTTTTTTTTTTTTTTTTGTTAATTTTGATTTTTTTTGATTTTTTTTTTACGATATTTGAAATACATTGTATCTTTGTAAATAGCTCTGTAGCCAGTAATGGAATAAATTTCCAGGACAAAGGCATTTTAAGAACGGGAGAGGTTTTTCTGTAGATGGTAGTGATGGAGCGGAGCGCACGAGTTAAGCGGCGTTGGACCTTGTCAGGATTTTGATGGGAATATAGGTTGGGTCCTCGAGAAAGTCGTCCCGCAGGTTATGGTTTGTGTGGGGAATCGGCCCCGAGGTGGGTGCAGCGGGTGCAAGGCATCCGGGCCCCGAGTCTTATAGGGGCCCCTCCAAAAAAAAAGCAAAAAAAAAAAAAAAATTATAAAATTCAAAAAAATTTAAATGAAATAAATCAATACATCAATGGTCGCATCAACATTGTAAGACGTAACATGACCACTCGAGGAGCTGAGTCGAATGATACCAGCCGCAACGGAAGTGGTACGGTTAGGTAAGGTGAAATGATCGAAAACGGCTGCCAATCTACAGAAGTTTCTAAGGCGATGGCTTTATCCACGGCTCACCACAAGGGGGGGCTGCAAGGCACCTGGGATTTAGAAAAATGGGAAATCAATTTATTTACATAATTAAAAAATAAAAAGAAAATAAGTTATTTGGATTTTTTTAGCGGCCAAATTATTTGCAGTCAGACTTCTCTTGTGGAGTAGACCAGTCAATTGCTTATACATTTTTAGTGTAAGTGCTACAGAGTAGGGGGTCTCACAATTCTAATTGTACCCGGCCTCGTCTTGGAAAAGGCCAGCTCTGGTTTATCAACCGTGTAATCTAAATACGTAGCTGCTTCGAAAGCAGAAAACTGCTAATTTGGTTTAAGACAACTTGATTTAAACAGCAAGACCATCCGTCTTTAGCACATGTTGTTTCTCTGCAAACGCGACAACTCGCGAAGGTCAACCGCAGAAGCTTCTCCACATCGCCCCGCCGACTTCCCGGATGACCCATCTATGCTTTCCACGATTTTCCCAGTTCTAGGTGCAAATGGAAAATTATCCTTAAGAAAGTTGTCGACTAAGGTCACAACCTTGCCAAGTATCAAAGATATTGTTTTCTCACCAGCGTAAGTTACGATTCTACAACGATAGAGGTATCCTACAATTCATTTGATCCAGAAATGCTTTACGATGCAGTCAGAATGCTAGTTACCCAGCTTTCCTGCGTAAGTTACGTCGATTTTTGTGATGATAAAGGTATCCTACGATCCATTTGATCCAGAAAGGCCTTAGGATGCAGTCAGAATGCTAGTTACCCAGCTTTCCTGCGTAAGTTAAGTCGATTTTTGTGATGATAAAGGTATCCTACGATCCAGAAAGGCCTTACGATGCAGTTAGAATGCTAGTTACCCAGCTTTCCCTGCGTAAGTTACGTTGATTTTGTGATGATAAAGGTATCCTACGATCCATTTGATCTAGAAAGGCCTTACGATGCAGTCAGAATGCTAGTTCCTTTTAAAATCAAGGAACTGGCCCAATGGAAGCAAAAGGCCTACTACGACGTACGCCAACGTGGGCACGAGCTATGCAGGTAAGTGCGGCGAATTGGCGTCACGCACTTGCGGGCTTGCGTGGGCTCAGGTACCTACAGCCAGGGGAGTGACACCTCAACAAATCACCTGCGAGCCGACTCAAGGACGCTGTTTGGGCTCCGAAATGTGCTCGTTCCTTACCTGTGCAAGGTCTGCGTCTATTACATTTCACATATCAATTTCTTTGTGTGTAAAAGTCAAAATATAGACGAGGGGCGCCTGCTGGCCTTCAGACCAATGGATGTGCGTCGGCCGACCGGCGCCGACCTCACTCCAGCGATTTTTTTTTCTGGGGGGGACTGGTTGTTAATGAATCAGTAGGCGCCAATAAATTAATTCGATGAATTTGATGGTGAGGTTTGAGTGGTTTTGGTTGAGTTGGTGGGTGGTTGTGGTACGGTGCAGGCTGGAGCGGTGCTGGTAAGGAATTGTTTGTGGTTGGTGGTTGGTTTGTACTTCCTGGGTGGTTAAACTGTTGCATTATGCGATGGTTTTTGATTTTTGCACGTGTGGGATATATTTGCTTTGTTTTAGATGCAAAATTTTGTTTTTTTTGCTAAATTTTGTTTTTAGCTGCTAAGATTTTACTTTTCATGCGTACTTTTATTTTTTTTTTTGCAGAATTTATTTTTTTTGTTGAAAATTTTTATTTTTTTTTTTACACAAATTTGTTTTTTCCACATAAATTTGTTGTTTTTTTATCATATAATAGTCATTTTTTATGCAAATTTTATTTTTCTCACCAATTTTTTTTATTTTTAATGCAAATTTTTATTTTCCAATGAAAATTTTCTTTTTTCCAATCAAATTTTTATTTTTCTAACCATGTTTTCATTTTTTCAAAAAATTTTTTATTTTCCAGTGCAAATATTTATTTTCCAGTGCAAATATTTATTTTCTAATGCAAATTTTTATTTTTCAATGCAATTTTTTTTTTCCAATGCAAATTTTTATTTTTCCTAAAAAAATTTTATTTTTAAATGCAAATTTTCATTTTTCCAACAAAATTTTTATTTTCCAACAAAATTTTTATTTTCCAATGCAAATTTTCATTTTTCCAACAATATTTTCATTTTCCAATGCAAATTTTCATTTTTCCAACCAAATTTTCATTTTTCCAACCAAATTTTCATTTTTCCAACCAAATTTTTATTTTCCAATGCAAATTTTAATTTTTCCCACCAAATTTCAATTTTCCATCCAAAAAAAAAAAAAAAAAAACCAACTTCAAACATCCAAAACAAACTTTATTTTTCCTCCATCTTTGCCACCACTTATCCAAAGCAGGAAATGACACATTTAATTATAAAACAAAAAAACCAAAAAAAAACCAACAACATCAAAACTCTCCCTTTTCCCTTCAAAACCCCCAACCCCACTCCAAAAAACTCAACTCCCAACCCCCAAACCACCAAAACCAACCAAAAAAAACCACAAATCCCAACCAACCGTTCCTGTGATGTCATTGACAAACAAACTCGTGGATGCCGCCTGTCAAGGCTGCACTCAGGCGGCATCCCTACAAGGGGTGAATGGAGAAACGTGAGTCAAGCGCTCGGCATGTTAATCCGAGCGCAGAGAGGGCGGGCGCCTCCGCAACACAAAATTCAAAACAAACGGCGCTCTTGTTTTTTTTTTTTTTTTTTTTTTGGTGTTCGCGACATAGAATTACGTTTTTAAGACGTGAAAAGTGAAATATTACTTTTTGGGTTTGTAATTTCAATTGGTTGCAATTATTCATTTGAGGCTCATTTTGTTCGTTGTGGATTAATTAGGTATTTCGGGCATGTCTAGTCGCTGCATAATGCGCAGACAATTTTGAGTAAATTGAACGAGGTTTTATACTTTGGGAAGTGGTGGATATGTTGCGATTTTATTTTTGTTTTGTTTTTGACGCATTGTTTTTGTTTTCAATGCGGAGTTTTCACTTTTTGGTTGAAAGTTTTGCTGGTTATTATGCAAATTTTTTACTTTTTATTGCAAAATTTTTATTATTTTTAACATGGTTTTCCATTTTTAAATGCTAAATTTTTAGTTTTACATACATTTTTAATTTTTTCGTACAAAATTTCCACTTTTTCGTGCAAAATTTCCACTTTGTCATACAAAATTTTCATTTTTTTACACAAAATTTTTACTTTTGTACAGAAAATTTTCACTTTTGTACACAAAATTTTCACTTTTGTACACAAAATTTTCGCTTTTGTACACAAAATTTTCACTTTTGTACACAAAATTTTCACTTTTGTACACAAAGTTTTGAACTTTTCATAAAAAATTTTCAATTTTTCATAAAAAATGTTCAACTTTTTATACAAAATTTTCAACTTTTCATAAACAATTTTCAGTTTTTTCACAAAATTTTCAGTTTTTTCACAAAATTTTCAGTTGTTTCACAAAATTTCTATCATTTCACTAATTTTTAAACTTTTCATACAAAGTTTTCAGATTTCCATACATAATTTCCACTTTTAAGCGCAGCTTTCACTTAAACGCAAAATTTTCACTTTTATAAAAATTTTAGTTATTTTTCGTGCAAATTTTTTCACTTTTAAACACAAAACTTTTGTTTCTGTGAACTAAATCTCCACTTTTTTAAAAGCAAACTTCCATTTTATTTCTAAAACTTTTCACTTTGCAATTTTCCACTTTACAATTTTCCACTTACTTAATTTTTCATTTAGAAAACGCTAAATTAGCGCCAACTTTACGTTTTTTCACACAATAAACGCAAATTTAATACAAAATTCCGACATTTTTCAACAATTAAAATGTCGACATTTTTCAACAATTAATATGTCGACATTTTTCAACAATTAAAATTTCGACATTTTTCAACAATTAAAATGTCGACACTTTTCAACAATAAATGTCGACATTTTTTAACAATTAAAATTTCGACATTTTTCAACAATTAAAATGTCGACATTTTTCAACAATAAATGTCGACATTTTTTAACAATTAAAATTTCGACATTTTTCAACAATTAAAATTTCGACATTTTTCAACAATTAAAATTTCGACATTTTTTAAAAATTTCGACATTTTTTAAAAATTTCGACATTCAAAATTTCGACATTTATCAACAATAAAAAAGGCGACATTTTCCAATAATTAAAATTTCGACGTTTTTCAACAAATTTCCTCTTTGTAATGCAAAACGAGTCAAAAAATTGCCTTTTCCCACGCAGATTAAACGCAAATTAACACAAACAATCATTCTTTTCACCGTTTCCCCCCCAAAAATTCAAACATTCCCAATTGAATGTTTAATTTTTCCTTTCTTCAACAAGTGGGTCAAAGTCCAGATTCTCTGGCAAGGCCGAGTGCGAGGTGTTCAAGGTCGCTGAGTCCAATGCGCGTCCGACTGACGCCGACTCGGTGCGTGACCAAGCGTCAGCACGCGTTTTATTTACAATCCCACCACTCACTCGCAATTGAACTGCACACGCGTTCCACAGCGTCCGCAAAAATTCCACCAAAAAAAAAAAAAAAAAAAAAAGAAAAGAAAAGAAAAACCTACGAAACTCCAAACGTCGTTTCGTGTTGACAAAACGCGTTTTCGGTTTTAAATATTGCCAAATCGTGCTCTGGCGTCCAAATTCGCGTTCGCGGATGCTGTGCGGAGGATGCCGCGCATTTCTCGGGAAATCCCGCAAGAAAAACATGGCGGTCAAGGTCAGTCGGTGAAACGATTTTTTCAAAACGAATTTCGAAATTTTGTTTTAATTTAATTTTTTTTTTTTTTTTTTTGCAAAAATTATTGATGAATGACGTTATTTGTTATCTAACCACTTCCGGTTGACTAAATTTTAGATTTGAGTGACGTCATCGGTGGTTAAAACGATTTTTTTTGTCGTTTTCGTGTCGTTTTGACGAAAATTCGATCGTTTTTCGGTAAAACGACGAATTTTTTAAAATTTTATTATTGAGAAATGACGTCATTTATTATCTAATCACTTCCGGTTGACTAAATTTTGATTTTGAGTGACGTCATCGGTGGTTGAAACGATTTTTTTTTTGTCATTTTCGTGTCGTTTTGACGAAAATTCGATCGTTTTTCGGTAAAACGACGAATTTTTTTAAATTTTATTATTGATGAATGACGTCATTTATTATTTAACCACTTCCGGTTGACTAAATTTTGCGTTTGAGTGAATCATTGGTAATTAAAATAATTTTTTTGTCGTTTTCGTGTCGTTTTGACGAAAATTCGATCGTTTTTCGTGCAAAACGACGAATTTTTTAAAGATTTTTTTTTCGTCTCGTTCGGTCCGTCAGTCTTAAAATACACCGCCCGCGTTCCAATTACGTAATTGAAGCCGACTGGCGGACGCCGCGGGAAATCCCATGCTAGAGGCTAGACGCAAATGGATTGGATTGGACCACATCGTGGACGACAACAATGTACATCGACACGAGTGACAGTCGATTGAGAAAAACCTTCACTGTGTTAAGCCTCTCCCAGGCTTAGTCTGTGTGTTTCAATGGACTGAGTCCGAGAGGGGCAACATACATTGTTGGAAAGAATTTATTTCAGCGTTGGAGAGGTAAGTTTGATGCAGTTTGTGGATGCTGGATGGTGGAAAGTTGGATTTTTCCATGTTTTTAAGTGGAAAATGATGAAAAAAACGCTTGGAAAGTGGATTTTTAAGTGGAAAATGATGAAAAAACGCTTGGTAAGTGGATTTTTAAGTGGAAAATGATGGAAAAACGCTTGGAAAGTGGATTTTTAAGTGGAAAATGATGGAAAAACACTTGGTAAGTGGATTTTTAAGTGGAAAATGATGAAAAAACGCTTGGTAAGTGGATTTTTAAGTGGAAAATGATGGAAAAACGCTTGGAAAGTGGATTTTTAAGTGGAAAATGATGAAAAAATGCTTGGAAATGGAATTTTTTAGTGGAAAATGATAGAATAATGCTTGTAAATAGTTTTTAAGTGGAAAATGATATATAAATGCCTGGAAATGAAATTTTTTGCTGGAAAATGATGTAAAATGCTTGGAAATGGAATTTTATAGTGAAAAATGATGGAATAATGCTTGTAAAGAGTTTTTTAAGTTGGAAAATGATAGATAAATGTCTGGCAATGGAATTTTTCAGTGTTTTTAAGTGGAAACTTATGACAAAAAGCTTGGAAATTGGATTTTTCAGGGGTTTTAAGCGGAAAATAATGAAAGAAATGCTTAGAAAAGAAATTTTTAAGTGGAAAATAATGGAAAAAAATGCTAAGAAATTGAATTTTTCTTGTGGAAATGGAAAATTATGCATTTTGCCATGTGTTTAAGTGGAATATAATGAAAAATAATACCTAAAAGTGAGTTTTTCCACGTTTTTAAGTGAAAAATACCACAAAATTAATCACTTACCATGTTTTTATGTGAATAATATTAAAAATAACCCTCAAAAATGAATTTTTACAGATTTCCACTTGAAATAGATTTTGAAATAGATTTTTTCCAACAATCTCATCACCACAAGTGTTTAAAACACCAAATTTATCCCTTTCTCTACTTATTTCAATTATACTTTATAATATTTTGATTTTTTTCTGTGTTTGGTTGGTTGGATTCTTCAAGGTTTTATGGAAAGTGATTGAGATAAAATCGTGGGAGAGAAGAGTTTTCTACTCATGTCAAAAATAGCAAAAATTGATCCATTTCAATACAGAAATTCTTTGTTTAATTAATTCCAAATTCTTCAAACACTTTCACATTTTAATGACATAATTTCTTTGTTACAAAATTCCCTCCAATTGATGCTAATTTTGCATTTAATTTAATCCCAGCGTCGTACCATTTTCTTTTTTAACTGAATACCATTGCTTAATCATTACTACATCTGTTTATTCATGTTTTATTCTTTCTTTGAGTTTCTAAATTGTTTGAAGGCCGAGAAACTACGCCATCGAATATGCCTAAAAATGGCGGCGGGAAATTCGAACTGCGGGACTAAACATTGACGGTAGCGACATCTAGTGGCCGACAATCAAAATCCAATGTCAATTTCAAGTGTTTTCATTTTGAGTTGATTTTTAAATTTGTTTTTCTTTGTTTTGTTTACGATTTCTTATAAAAAAATGAATAAAAGTGATGATATTTTTTTGGTTACAAAAGGAGGATGATTTAGTTTGTGATTTTCACCACTGGGAAATAAGTGGCGCTTGGGTTTAAACATGGCGTCGGGTGGTAAGTTTTTGTTGGTGGTATTAAGTAATCGAAACTAATGATTATTTGTGATTACAGATTAATTTAGGCGCTGATAATAATGATTTATTTGATGGAACAAATGGGCAATGAATCATCATCACGCTGCCCATTAAAAACGCATAAATCAACGCACAAAACATTGAGATTACGCTAGGAATTTAAAATAAATCACTTAAAATTAGATTTTATTAATTTTAAGTATAAAACTCGATTTCTATCCGTTAAAAAACACGCAAAAGAATCAAAAATACGAAAGAACGAAAGTGCGAGGCCATGACAGTTTACATCATGCGGTGTTACCTGGTGATAAAATCGCATATTAATTAACCCGGTTGATTCACAAATTCAAAAATAAAAAAAAAAAACGGTTTTTATCCAAACAAAAATTCAAAAATAAACTCATTAATTCATTTTTTCAAACTATAATTTACGATAATTTATTCGCATTATTTTAACGTTGAATTTTGAATTTTGAATTTCGAATACCCGGATGCTGACGTCGTTCTATGGGATTTTATCGCGCGTAAGGTCGCCATTTTTTAGCGAAGGTAAGCATCCTGATTTTAATGATTTTTCTAGACAAGACGGACTTGACTTAGTTGCAAATGTGAACGACTGCAATTTGTCCGCAACCATATTTGATTTGCACTCGAAGGCCGGCAACATTTAGATCCGTCAAGAAAAATCCAAAAAAAATAATATTTTTTAAAAATTTCTTTTTTAAATATTTAATAATTTCTCCATTGCAAATCCGATTTTTATTTCTTTCGACAAAAATCCGTCGTTATTAATTTCCGACCCCAAAATAATTATTTACAAAATGAATTGTATACAAAACACAAATTACACGCCGTCCGACCTCTAGCGGCGGTTTCAGTCAATAACAACAAAACAAAATCATTGTTTTGAATGAATTAAGGTATAAAAATACATTGTTTCATTGTTTATAATTATTAAAAAACACTAATTAACATTTCTTTTGTTCGTTTTTCAATTTTTAGGTTACAATTCAAAGTTTCGAGTGAAATTTCTCTTCATTATGAATTCAAGGTGCACCCTGCCTCGATCCCAGTAGCAAAAATCAAATTTTTATTTATTTTTATTTATTTTTTTTTTTTTATAGGGAAAAAAAAAATGATTCCAGATATTCCAAGTGTTAAAATAAATGAGGTTTGCTTTGGTCGAATTCTAATGAGCACAACCAGAAGCAGTAAATTAGAGAGCAAGTATCATCCTTTTTCTCAAGGCATTGCCCTAGATTTAGGCCTAACTAAAAAATAATAACAAAAATTGATAATTTAAATAGAAAAAAAAAATTATTTTTTCGACATTTTTCAACATTTTTAGATCAAATGAGATGAAAAATACATTTTTAAAATGAAATTACACATTTTTGTGCATTCTTACACATTATTTTCGAATTTCTTCGATTTTTTTAAAAGGCTTAACCAAACAAAATAATAAAAATTGATAATTTAAATACAAAAAAAATTAATTTTTCGACATTTTTAGATCAAATGAGATGAAAAATACATTTAAAAAAAAGAAATTACATATTTTTGTGTATTTTTACACGTTACTTTCGAATTTTTTAAGGCCTAATTTTTAAAAAAAATAACAAAAATTTATAATTTAAATGCAAAATAATTAATTTTTTGACATTTTTCGATCAAATGAGATGAAAAATATATTTTTAAAGTGAAATTACACATTTTTGTGCATGTTTACACGTTATTTTCGATTTTTATTCGATTTTTTTTTCGATTTTTTTTTTAAATTTTTTTTTTATTTCTTTCCGGCAGTTTTCGGCGGGTCAGTGACGTACGTAAGTTCGTTGAGGAAATACCAGTTTTCGGAGTCCTTACATCTGAAGTTGGTCATCCAATCACAGATGCGGAATTCTTGATTGAATCCGGTTCCGTCACCGCCGCAAATGTGAGGTATGCGGCGTCCGTCTTCGTCGCACATGTGGAAGATCATGCACTCGAATTCGAGATCGGCGTAGAAACCGACCGGTCGGCTCGTGCAGTCGAAGTGGAAGGTCACGTTCGGGAGTTCTTCCCATCTTTTGGCCTGCGACGACAAAATGTTCACATTTTTCGAAGGAAAATGAGAAAATTAGTAAAAACTTACTCTGAGATGGGGAATGTCTTGTCTTGGCAATTGGACGTGTCTTCCGTAAATGTAAACGACCAGAGCTGCAAAATTTATTATTAATAGACTTTTATCGATACCCAAATTTTTCAATATTGTTGATATCGATTATCGGCAACTAAATACCGATATTTCGAAAATGCTTCGAAAACCTTCAAAAATTCGTAGCGAAATCGTGAAATTGTTGAAAAACTTTGCAAAAACGTTGCGAAAATGTTCGAAAAAGTTGTAATGGCTACGTGAAAAAATATCCGATTTGGTATTGGAAAATTCCAAAATATTGGTTTATAGCCGATATCGGTATCGGTCAAATTCTCATTATTAGGTTGGGGTTGTGTGGGAGAAGATTGTTTTTAAGGACGGGTTATAATGAGATAGTTTGAGATATTTTTGGTGAATTTTGGGGAGTTTATGATGAAGATTTTGATGAGTTTAGACAAGTTTTAGTGAATGTGTAGACAAATTATGGTGAATTAAGTCAAATTTTAGTGGATTTAGTCAAGTTTGTAATAAATTTAGACAAATTTGTAATGAATTTAGTCAAATTTTAATGAATTTAGTCAAATTTGTAATGAATTTAGTCAAATTTTAATGAATTTAGTCAAATTTTAATGAATTTAGTCAAATTTTAATGAATTTAGTCAAA
>JAQFXT010001856.1:0-14848 GCA_034683725.1 Strigamia crassipes
AGATCCACTCCGCACGTGACAACGCGCATCACTCCGGCTGAAGCCTTTATGTCACGGACAATGCGAACTCGCTTACATCTGCTCAACCCACGCCTCGACACGGATACGGTCAGCTACGAGGTGGCTCGCACTTTTGACATCGGTGAACCAGTTTTTGCACGTGACTACTTACACGAGTCGCGTTGGGTGCCTGGTGTTATTACTCGCAAGGAATCGTCTACCACGTATGATGTCGTGGTTGGCAACGGTGTGACATGGCATCGACACACGGATCAATTGCGACGACGTCTCGTTAAGGGGGGCAAGCACTCGCAGGAGGGGAAGAACGTTCAGTCTGTACCGTACTTTACCACAAATCCAACTGTCACACCTCATCTCGATGTGCCAGACGCACCTCAAAATCCTGTTGTACCACCAGTGCAAATGCCCGCAGCCCAACCCACGGTCGCTGCTCCCACTCCGGCACCTGTGTATCAACATCCGCAACGTGTGCGTGTGCCTACTCAATTTTATGGCTTTACGGACAATTAAGAGACTCGGTTATCAATTAATTAGTGTTCTTATTTTTGTGTGTTTTATCAGTGTTAAGTGTGCTTGTTAAAACCTTATGTTATTTTCATGATGCCATAATTGTAAATGGTATGCATCTCTCAATGGGGAGATAATTGGCATATCCAAATGTATGTTTTATTGCTATCTCAATATCTTTGTAAACTAGCATCTTTTGTGATGCTTACTCATGCTCTCAGCGTCTATGCAAATGAGCATCTTATGTGATGCTATCGTTCAGAGCGCCACCTGGCGCACCCACAATAAACCGCTTGATTGATGCAACTCCAAGACCACGAGTCCATTTATTAGACCTCGAAATATATTCACTTAAATATGAATTGGATGAACACTCCATAAATATTTCTCGCTTAAACAATTTCAACCAATTCAAAAGCAAAATACACATATATTGTATTATTTACGTTCAAAGCAAGATCAATACGAACCTACAGTAATATACAATTCTTCAATTTTGTAAACATGACATTTTTACAGAACATTTTTCACTTTTGGTAAACAAGCGCCATTGGCATAGCCTCGAAAAAGACAAGGGGCAAAGGCTCTGCTTCGCTACACAGCGTCGTCGTGAAAACAGGAAGTTGCTTGTGTTCAGCCCGTTGCTTTATTTTGACTATTTTTTATTTCCTTTAAACCAACGCCGAAAAAAAATGTAAAAATAAACGTACAGATGTATTGTGTGCATTGGATGAGAAGAGAGAGAGAGAGAGAGAGAGAGAGAGCGATTAACTTTACTCAATCCTTTTCATCCTTTTCCAAGCATCGAAGCAAACAAAGTTTAATTTCAATGTAAACAAGTCGGCGTCGTCTTTTAAATTCAACTGGAATTTGTTTCGATGTAACGGGATTCAATGGAGAAGACTTAGAGCGAGCAATCATTCGACCGATTTCATAATTTGATTTCATGACCAAACAAGCAGAAAAAATAGCCAAATTAACCTAGCATTGTTAGATGGATTAAAGGTTCAATAACGCAAAGAACATTGATTCAACATGACTTGTTCTTAATCACGTGAACAAGTAACAAATTAGAATCTACTTTTCAATTTTTTTGAATTATTTTTGTACATTTCTCATTAAAACAGAACAAAAAAACTCAATTTTTTTTTCTTTTTCCTTATTGCAAACCACTAATTTTTTTGTTTCAAAGACTAATATTGGTAGAATCAATCTTGTTTAGTGCGCATGCTCAAGGTTTAACTTCTCCTTGGAGGGAGCTCAATTGGCTACAATGTCTTTGAGTGGCTCCATTATGGAAGCTAATCGTTTTTCTTTCACCACTCGATACATCCAACCATTCTACGACTGCGCAATCCTAAAAAAAAAAGGAACCATTCAAGTGTATGTCACCACAGTTCCTCCTCCATTTCCCTGACACAACTAAATTTTTATTTTCATCTGTTTTTTATTTTTATTTTTTTAATTTTGCATTTAATTCAAAAAAGGAATAGCAATCAAGAAAGAAAAAAAATGACATTTCATCGCTCATTTGTTGCCGAGGCAACCAAAACAATGAAAGTGCAAACCAGACAAAGAGATTTGTGTATTGCCATTGCCTACACAGCAGAAGCAGCGCTTTCTTTCTTGTTGTCTAGCAACCAACTGCCAACAATCAGACTTCCACGAAAATTAAAAACAAGAAACCAAAAACACACCAAAACATAAAAAATAAGAAATCCCTAACATCATCAACAAACGCAAAAAGAAAAACAATTGTTGACTTCATTTTTGCAATTACGCAACAACAAAACAAACGAAAAATAAATTTCCGCTCACATAAGCACCTATTACGATTCAACCAACCGAAACAATCAGCGATTACATTAAATCCCCACAATTCAATGCGCCATCCGGACCTGTGACAAAACTTTCTAATCGGAACTTTTCCTTGAACCATCAATCTTTTTCTTGCCTCTACAAAAAAAATAAATCTCTTGTATAAAAAAAAAAAAAAAAAAACACTATTCGATTTGAACGTGCGCATCGCATTCCTTAACTTGCGATCAATTTTCGATGCCATTTTAAGTTTAACGGTTTTTGTGGACCACTCGGATCTCCGTCCATGTATTCACCAACTAAATGGCGTTTTTAATGCTCGTTTAGTCAGCCAATGATTAAAGCCAGCGTGTTTTATCTAGCGAGCGAGAAAAGGATGTCGGTAATCAACTTGATGGTTTGTGACCACTTCCGGTTAAGATAGAAAGGCGGCCAGCGATTGGTCAGTTTTCATTAAGATGGTTACCCTCGGGCCTTTGGGGTTATCAGCTTGAAATGTACAGTTATTAGCAGCGCAGATATTACATGGGGCCCTGCAAAGATTTATGATACGAGTCAAATTTATAACCAGATGATCCCACGAGAAGCGCGACGTAGCTCAGGGAATGATTGTAGGCATTAATGAAGACATGCAATCAATGTCACTGTTTGTATTGTGCATTTATTAAATGACAACAAATTTGCACTCCAAATGACTTGATCAACTAAAGAGAAACCTTTACAACAAACTGGTTTCAAAAATTTATATTATTTTCCATCTAGAATGCGTCGCTGGATTTAACATTTAACATTTCACAGCCACAAACACAACAAACCGAGATTGGCCGTTTCATCAACGAATAAAGAATGAAAGCTGGGGGTTAAACCATTCTTCAAACAACAAAAAGTAACAAGTCAGAAAGGTTATTTTTTGACTGGTGAAAGATCGTTATTTGGTAAAGATTCCGTCAAGTGTGAATCCTGCTGCTTTCTGATTGATTTCGATGTCGGTTTGATCTATGATTCCACCTTGAGGTTAATCATTAATTAGGAAGGTAGGGGAGGAAGTTGTTGCTCTATACTTGTTTCCTAATTCAAGTGATATTCCTGTACCGTAGTAAATAATAATTCAAGGTGTTTCGTAAAATTGGAACCCCCATAGATATCCTAATTTATGTTCTAGTTTAATTTACCATATTAGATTTTTTAGAGGTCATGATTTTATGGTAAACAAGTGTAGAAATGAACTTATTTGACTGTTTGATAAACAAGAACAAGTTCCAGTTATATTAAAGTTGTGTTTTAAGTGTATGTGTGTTCTTCTTTGTATTTTTTAACATCACAAATCAAAAACACAAATATCTTTTGTGTGTTTAATTAGTCTGGAATCTGGATAAAAATAATTTCTTGTCGGTCCACAAAGATGTCATTTCAACACGCATATTCGTATGAGTTTCTACATATATTTCTTGACGTGTTTGCTCCAACATCGATTTGTTATGCTTATATGTATAATTTGTGACGCTGCATTGTCAGCGCCACCTAGCGACTATGAATAAAACTTTGTCTTAATTTCCAAATTTACACGATGGTCCGCTTTATTCTGACTCCAACTTAAAGTACACTTTCGTCCAAGATATACAACAAGAAATAGTTTTTCTGTAACCCACGAACATTAACTACTAATTTTTGTGCTTTTTTATGTACTTTTAGACTCGTTTTTAGCCACTTTTTGCAAAACTGACCTCGCGGACTGCGCGTTAGGCCCGAAATTTTACCAACTTCGCGACTCATAAATCCTCCACGAAATATGGCCGCACCTCCTGGTCTGTTTCAGGAGTTCAATCCTGCCCACAACTGGTCTCACTACGTGGTCAGGATGAAGAGTTTTTTCACGTGCTCGGACGTAATTAATAACAAGAAAAAAGTCGCGATTCTCATCTCGAGTGTGGGGAAAGAGACGTACGAGTGCCTCGCGGATCTCTCCCTGCCCAAGAAACCCACCAAAAAAACGTTTGGTAAACTTAACCGGTTTGCTAACTTCTTATACTAATCCAAAACGTCTGCTGTTGGCCGAGCGAGTAAAATTCCAGCAACACGTCCAAATACCAAACAAGTCTGTAGCCGAGTACGCTTTGGCCCTGTCCAAGCTCACACAATATTGTAACTATGGGGATGGACTTCCAATCCATTAATGCGATCAATTCGTATTTGAGTTGCTGTGTGATCCAATCCAACGCGCACTCATCACCCAAGAAGAGGCCGATCACACCAAAGTGGTCCAAGCAGCAATAACGATGGAAACTACAATGAATGGGGTTGCTGGGTTCCACCCTGGTTCCACAACTACCCAAACTCACCAAGTGATCCAACAATTCCAAACGTCCCTCGCAAGGAACCAAACATTTGAGCAACGCTGGCAATTCGTCTAACAACAGCACCGACCTACAAGATCCGCAAAATGTATGTCTTGTGATTCGGCTGGTTATTATCGCAATGATTGCATACATCGCAATACGAAGTGCCACGGGTGCAAAAAGATTGGACACATCAAGCCCGCTTGTTTGTCATCTGTGTCAGCAACAAAGTCTGCTCCTCTTCACGCTGTCTATGCCAACTAGGACCTGAAGTACTACACGATTCGTACCTATAGCGTTGGTCAATGCTCCCGCAATAGAATGAGTCAAGTCACTAATTCTCAAAGTCCAGATTGCAAGAACGGCACTGTGGATGGAAGTGAACACAGGCGCTGGCGCCACAATAATTAATAAGAAATGCTACCTTTCTTATTTTGCAGAATTTGAATTGCAGCCGCTCCTGCTGACCACGACGGCCACATCTTGTCCATGGAGGGCGCGTGAGAGGTGCTGGTTTTTTACAACGGACGTGGATTTTGACTACTGTTATACGTGGCCACAAACGGAGCAGTTCCTCTGCTTGGCCACGACTGGCTGAACGCGTTTGGCCTACTGTCAGTGATAGGAAAATTGATGGGAGTTTGTAATAAACTCGTTAAAATCAACAAAAACTTCACCGAGCCCTGCTCTGAAGCCGTTTACCAGTTCTGGGGATTTGCTCCAGGTCCTGCTTTTAAAACACAGCAACGTTTTTCAGGATGAAATTGGACGTTATTCACCAGCTCAGTACATGTTGCGGTGATTTTAAACATAAATCCTATATTTACAAAGGTGTATTCGGTTCCATTGGCAATAAAGCCACGAGTGAAAGAAGAATTGCAACGTTTGGTGTCACTTGGCATCAGGGCTGGGCTGGTACTGCCAAAAATGTACCGCCGTACAAATACACGGTACCTCATGCCAACCGAAAATGTACTGCGGTATAAGTACACGGTGTGTAAGCTCAAAATGTACCATTACATGGTAATTTGGGCCGGTATTGTACTGGTATTGGGATATTGCAGTACTTCTCACGGTACGACTAAAAATACGAGAAAAGGTGTTTTTTTTGGGAAGTTTGCCATTTTGATACGTTGACGTATCGAAATGACAAACTCCCAAAATAAAGAGAGTCGATTTGGTGCACGTAATACACGATTGTATTGTAAAATCTTGAGAAAATAGGTTTTGTTGCTTAGAATTGTGCATGCGCATAGTTCAATTCGAAAATTTATGGATGCTCGAGTTGGTTTGGTGCACATATTAACTTATTATGTGCACCGAATCGACTGGAACTGGCGAGTATCTGAAAATTTTCAAATTTCTCATTGCGAAGAAAAAGTTCAAGGTGCCAACGGTACTATGACCATTTTTTCCCGATATCAGTACCTTGTACTGGACCTTCAAAATTATTAATCTTTGGTACTGGTATCGATACATCCTCTTGGCCAAAGTACTGTGGTACCAGTATCGGTACGGTACATGTACCGGCAGTACAGTACCGAGTATCAGCTCAACTTTTCTCAGCATCATCATACCGGCCGCAGAAGCGCAATAGGCAACACCTATTGTGCACGTGATCAAATCTGACAGTAGTGTTAAGTCGACAGGATGCTACAATCGTACAGTCAACAAAGCGGTTCTGCCAAACTCTTATCTGCTGCCACTTTTTGCCGACATCACTGCAAAGCTTGCAGGCAGTCTTTCCTACTCGACACTTGATTGTAATTTGGTTTTGATCAAATTGAGCTTGACGACTTGAGTAAGAAACTGTGTACTACTAACACCCACATTGGCCTTTTTTGAGTGAATAGGTTGTTCTTGTTGACATAAATGAGTAACCTTGTGCAAAGTTACTATTTAAGCGTTAAGTTAAGTGCTTATGTATTTGTTAATATGTTTACGCATTGCTGTATTAATCATATTTGTTGTAAAATTCATTGTAAAGCACGTATATATGTATGCTTTGCCAGCACACATTCATAGAACATAAGTGTGCTACATTTATATTAGACTATTAAGAACTACATTTGTTTGTCAGTAAGCCATTTCATGCATTTATTTGAGTGATTATTCCATTGTTGCGCTGCGTAATAGCGCTAGTCTACATGTAAATTAGTCAGGATGTGGCCATCATTAGGATCCATTAGTTATAGTAATAACAGTTCTATAGGATGTCCATCGCGCTCGCAATATTTTAGCGAACAATGGACCAACTGAAGACCAAGGTGGGAAATACACAACCATACATAGACGACAGCACAATAACAAGAAAAAAAGACAAAGCAGATTTGCGTAACTTGGATCAACTCCTCAGAGCATTCGGAGATGCCAAGATGACACTAAATCGTTCGAAATGCAAATTCATGCAATTGTTTATAGAATTCCTGGGATTGCACATCTCAAAGTTTGGCATTCGTCCTTTGGATTCTAAGTTAGTGCCCTTATGCAATACCTTGTGCCCAACAAACATGACATCATTGAAATTCTTTTTAGGATTAATCAATTACTATGGTAAATTTATTCCAAACTTATCTACACTGCTAGAACTACTTTAAAAGCTTATTTGCAATGACGTCAAATGGAAGTAGAATCCAGAACACAAAGCCGCCTGGTCTTCAGTTAAAACCTTGGTGTCTGCGAAGTCCACCCTCGCTAACTACAACCAGAAGAAGAAAGTTTTCCTCACCATGGACGTTTTGCTGGTAAGAGTAGGCGCATTCTTATTGCACGTTGACGCTGCTGAAACTCACTTGCCTATTGCCTTTGCAAGTTTGTTTCTGTCATCCACGCAACAAAATTAAGCCCAAATCGAGAGTGAGGGATTTGCCGTCATCTATGGAATACGCAAATTCCATTATTACCTATTTGGTCACAAGTTTACCCTCCAAACGGCTCACAAGTTGCTGGTCTTGATCTTCGGGGATAAAAAAGGATGTAACCAGATTGTTGCAACTGGTTTGTATTGCTGGGCGGTGTTGTTATCTGTTTACAATTTCAACATTGAGCACATCCGTACTACAGTTTGATGGCCAGCCGTAGACAAGGACGTCAAGTGCACGGCGCGCACATGTGAAACGTGTCAGCGCTCATTGCCTGCCCCGCTGTGCACGACTACAATACGCTGGCCAATTCCTGGTGAGGTCTGGGGAGATGCCCACATTGACTTTGCCGGTCTGTTTCATGGCAAGACGTTCCTTCTCGTTGTCGATGCCAAATCAAATTAATGTGTAGCTTGCAGCGTAGGTTCAACTACTGCCGCCGCAACCATAGTGGTGATAAAGGACTGGTTTGCTCAGCACAGATTGCCAATACACGTTTACTCGGACAACGGTCCGCAGTTCATGGCGGCGGAATTCCGCAAATTTCTGACAATTAACGGAATCCGGCACACATTTTCTTCACCTTACCATCCGGCTACGAATGGAGCCGTAGAAGGCTTTGTAAAGACATTCAAACACCAAGTTGAAAAATTTTTAGGAATAAACTTCTCTCTCCCAGAGGCAGTTACACATTTCCTGCACTCATATTGCTGCACATCGCACATCACAACCAAGAAAACCCCAGCAGAGATTTTTCTAGGATGGCAACTGCGTTCCAGACTACACCTGCTAAATTCTTGACTTTTGCCAGACAGATTGAACAACATTTTTTCAAAAAATCAGACCATAGAATGCTTCAATCTTAAAGTTTTGGTTCCATTTTTTAACAATTGAAAAAATGACATTGTTCAACCGTTTAACATAGCTCCATTATGGTCCTGAAAACCCATATATCCAATTTAGAAAAGTTTCCTGAGATATAGACAGTCTCAAAAGTGTTTAGCGTTTAATTTTATCTCATTCTGTTCACAAGTTATGCGAAATATTGTAAAAGTCACTTTTTGAGGTTTTTAATTTTTTTCTCCTTAACTATTCATTAATCTTCCAAAAAAATTTAATGAAATGATAGCTCTAACAATCCTTTAAATCCTCCTAAAACCGATTTTACTTACGAGAAATTTCAAACATTAAAAGTTTGAAAAATAGAGGGGGGTGGGGAGAAAGAAATAATTTTTTTACATACTTGTATACTCTCTATTTAGTTAAATTAGATTTAGTTTTTTCTCTAACATTATGACTTGCACTTCAAATTCTTTTTCAATCCACTTAATACATAAATTTTAGATTTTATAGAATGTCAGAAGTATTTCTGACATTGCTAGTAATACACCGAAGAAATTACTTAAGAACTACGAGTACAAAAGTCAAAAGGCACCAGAATTTAACATCAAGAAATGAAAAGAAAAAAAAAAACTATAAAACCTAATAAAAATTCTTTTCTTCTTCTATTACTTTTGCTCCCACTGAAACTTTTCCAGCAACAAAAAAAATGTAGTTCTGTATTGAAAAGTGAATTATTTAGTTAGACCCAACAACTTTGATTTTAAAACATGCTGAGGTCAATTCAAAGTGGTCCCCATTCCAATTCACACTGAAGCACAAAAGAGAACTTCCATTACTGTAAATGGAATGACCATTATATTACAAAGAAAGAAAGAAAAAAAAAAAACTATTTTAGATATAAAAAAAATAAAAGAAAGTATTTTCCCCCCATTTTTCCTTCCAACAAAGAAAATGGGCTGCAACATTGAGAGGGGGAATTAAAAGACCATCAAAGACTGCTTAAACACTTAATTATCATCAACTTTTTCTTTTTAATCCAATTTTCGTCCACGGATAATTGGGCAAACATACAGTGAGTAGTTTCATCAACAACATCCGTCTGGCGGTCCAAATTAGTATTAACTTTTCAAACAGCTCAAAGCGCTAACTTTAATAGATGTCAAGTCACGTGACGTGATTGCTGGTTAAATTTCAGATCTGCTCGCAATCATACTCCATTTCGAGCATTTCCAGTAATGAAAAATCAATCACATTCAACTTGGATAACTTTCAACATTTCCAAATAGCTGCGCCGCAGTCCGAGCCAAAGCTCCCCCCATTTTCTCCATTTCTATTCTTACCCAGTCCAAAGAATATCTGATGGAACCTCAATGGCCTCTAGGCAATGTTCATGCAACACCCCACCCCATCTTCCAGCCCCCTTTCCCGTTTCCATCCACCAACCACTCCTCAAACTCGTGCGCCCTCTACCCGAGATAAGGCACGATGAATGGATACGCATAGCAGAGACGCCCTTCAAATACAAACGTAATGTTTCTATTTTTACTCGTAATGTGCTTTTGGCTTTTTCGTATATGCAATGAGGAAGAGCAAATCGAAGGCTAAAATTAGTGGATCGCAATTAAAAATAATTGCAAGTTCCAATACTTCCTTTTTGGCCAATCTTATGCGGGGTAAAATGGTGCGGAAAGAGAAATAAATTAATAAATGTGATTTTCGCGTTTAAAAAAAAGAAGAAAAAAAAAAAGTCAATTCCCAGTTGCAATTTCCATCCCTCCAGTTCTTTGGCATTGTTAACGTGCACGGATGATTATTTGACAGGTGTCTAGCTTTGTTTTTTACCCCACCCTTACATACAAATTTAATAAAGATAATGAACTTTTTTTTAATTTAAAAATTTAACGATTTTATTTATTTATTTATTTATTTATTTATTTATTTATTTATTTATTATTTTTTATTTTTTGGTTTTTGATTTAATTACGAACTCGCCAATTCAATGAAATGAACTTATGAAGTGCTGTTTAGTGTTATTTATCTAAAACATTCATGTGTGGGAAAACTTCATTATAAATTAATTCATATTTTAACCTTACACTACTCCACGTTGCGATAAAAAATTGACAATTTTTAAAGGACTACTGCAATAAAATCATACAAATAATTAAATAGGATATTTTTAACTTTTATCGTGTTAATCTAAATTTGATGTCCACTAGCAAAGTTATTTATTATTATTTTACTAGTGAAATTAGAATCTAAATTTTTAATGTGCTGTTTGTTTTTCGTAGCATTGCAGAAAAGCAACCCTTTAAGTCCGATTTCATTCTCCATTTCTGACAAGATACAAGCAGCAATTCCACTGCCTCTTTCAAATAAAATTTCTCCTTGGCCATCTTTGCAAATATCTGAGACATCACCGAGCGGATACAGCTCTTCTTGGATTACATCGTAAATAAGGATTACTTCGACATAGAATCAAGTTGGATGCCATCTTTGATTTAAAACGTTGCAATAAAACGAGCCCAGTAAAGCTAGGTCTTGAATTTCCTTCGAATAACGAATTATTATTCAAAAGAATAAGAATAAATAAAACCAAAATATTTCTTAAAGCAAAATTAATCGTAAAAAAATGCATCAAACGGACCAAATAATGCCAATTTGTTTATGGTAATCATCTTGTATAAATGATGTTCATTCCACTTGAAAACAACTCGTTTTGTCGAATGATTGACACTCGCATTTAAGGAATAAGAGTAAATTTTTGTCTAATCAATCATCCAAACTAGCTTAAGTGATGTGATTAGGCTTAAATTAACATGTAAAATTGGAATGCGAAATACGAAGTACAAAACATCTTCAACTGTATAAAAAATTGAAGAAAAAAATTTTTTTTTCTTTTTTTTCTTTTTTTTCTTATTTTTAATACACATCATATTTCTTTTCCCCCACACCACACCCACAATGATAAGACAAGTTTTGGTATTCTTCACGATGCCAATTTTTCAAAGCAAAATGCACGGATACATGTTGATTGATAGCAAAGCAACGCGTGCGAATGGAACTTGTGACAAGAGAATGCAGACAAACAGTTTTGCGCTTTGCCTGGAAATTTGAAGAGTGCATTGAATGAGCGATAGATTTCAAATGAAACACACCACTCCAAGCGAGAAAGAGAACGAAAACACATTGCGCATGTGCCATACAAAGCTGGATGCTTTGTTTGAGGAAATTAAGCCAATCAGTATTGAGAGAATGAACACGGTGTCGTTTGTCATTCCAGGAAGGCATGATGGGATTAAATGTGCCAAAAAAATACTGGTGTCAGCCATTTTTATGCTTTCCTTTGAAGAAAAAAATTGCCTGCTTCTCCCCTTTACTTATGTTATCTTGTTAATCGAATGTCATCCTGTAATTTTTTTTTCCTCCTCCCACTCTCAATAGGACTGTCATGAATTTTTTTAAACAAAAACAAAATTGAGTTGAGATACAGCAAAGATAAAGCAGCAAAGTTATACATGTGAAGGTTAAAGGCATTAGAACAATGAAATTCAATATGGCTAGGCCACTTTTATGATTGTTTCTCCAATAAGAACCACGAAATCAATTATGGCCTGAATGTATTTAAGACTGATAATGATAGCTACTCAAGATTATATGTATTAAATTACTATGTATAACAAAAAACGGAGTTAAAATGTACATAGAGTTAACGGGTCTGATCAGTACTTGGTTGGGTGACCTGCTGGGAATCCTAGTTGTTTCTCATCTTTGTCTGATTAAGATCATGTTTTTATAGAAAGATCATCCACCTATATTTGGGTTGTCTGTGGTTTTCCCAGTTCTTGATGTAAATGCAAGGTTGGGTCCTTAAGAAAGGCGTCCCACAGATTGTACCTTGTATGGCCTATGCTTACAGAGCCATGGCCATGCTGAAGTGTTAAACTAGTCATATGTCTTCACGTTGTCTCATAAAACAATACAGAAAAACGTAAAGATTTTTTTTACCATAGATGTACTAAGTGCAATTACGATACGTTCCAATTATTCTCTTTTACACTTTTTTGTGTGTGATTTCAAATCAACCGTAACCTTTTACACTACGTCTCGTCAAGTTAAGCCTTTTATCGTGTTTTCTTTGTCCCAATGCTTTTAGAAAAACGTATATGGTAAGGAAAGCCAACTAAAAGTCTCTTTTTAAAATTCTAGGTTGAAGCACCTTTTACTCTTTTATTTCCACTTTCTGCCTTTTTACATCTCAACATCAACAACGTAAAGCAACACTGTTTAACACGAGACTGTTTTAAGGAAAGCAATTTTACTTGCCCCAACGTTAACAACACTCAAGAGTGTATTGGAGGGGATTGAGAGAGGTGGCTAAAATTGAAGATTCCTTGAAAACTCTTTACCAAGGAAATTAGGGGTTTACAGGAAAAGGAAAATACAACTACTACATGTATATGTGTGTAAGTAGGTAGTCAATGTTCAAATAATTAAAAGATGTTTGTAATTAATAACAATTCTAATAACTCTTGTTGTTTTAGTTGCTTATACTGTCCTTCAATTAATTGCAAACAAAGTCTACATTTAGGTGAATTAATATCAAAAGCTTTACATAGATTTACTGCATCTTAATACAACTATTAGCTTTGCATACCATAATTAAGCTTAAAATTAATTAAAAATTTCTTTTGACCACATAAATTGTACAGTGTAGGAATTCTTTTATGTGCCTAAGTTTTAGCACATAAGTATCAACGGCTATGATGGCGTTGCGTTGAGCTTTGCACGTGTAAACACCATAAACAAAACCTGTTTGTTGATACTGCGCAAATGGTTCAAAAGAAAAGGTTTTAAAAAAATTAAAAACCTAAAACTTCTGTATAGACCCCTCAGTTAATATACAAAAGTTAAAGTAAACATTAAGAAAAAATATATATAAATATACGAATTTTAATGGATATTATAGCAGAGACCAATTTTTTAGTTCATTTGAATATTTTTTTGATCTTTTAACACTTTTTTTTTAGTCTTATTAGAATTGATAAGAAGATTAATTCTCATAAGCCCCATTACTAAACAGTTAAACCACATTTATTTACACTAATTAGATCATAAGCCACTATTTTAAAACCCCGTTTGACGACCTTTAACTGCCGTTAGCTATTGGCACCATTTAAAGTGTGAAATTTGCAATTACAAAAACGATTGCTAATCTGACAAAGCAACTCATAGAACCAATCAACCAATTTGTACTTGCACTGGCCCTACAGAAGCTCAAATCGCACATTTCGTCTTAGATCAGCAGCAAAAAAAAGAAATCATGACATGTTGCCTCTGTCAGACATTTTGTGCTGCTCGAGCACAAAATTTCCTAATTAACCTTATTTTTTTGTCTTGACGTGAAAATCCAAGAAAATGACAAGTCAGCTTCCCATTAAGTTATGACACCCGAGTTTAAAAAAAATAAAAAATTCCAAAGCTCGACATGGGATTTGGAAAAAAAGAGAAAAGTTTCCAAGTGTATCAACTTTGAGTAGATTGAGGCAAGATCCAATCGAAATTTGTGGATGTGGGGTCTTTTTAGTATTCCAGGCAGGAAGAATATGATTGGTGCTCAGTGGGTCCACCGAAGATACTCGTGATTGCACTTTATCCTATGTGAAATAAGTCAGATTGGAGCCTGCAAAAGTTTTCCTTCGCTCCCTGTCCTACGAATTGCCGCATTTTGACTCCAATTGCTCTACGACAACACAACCTGACTTGCAACTCACCTTTTATTGTTCACTGATTGATGACAACAATTATGGTCGTGCATCGTGAAGAATTTCCTACTAACTTTTCATTTTACATTTTTATTGCAAGCTCTCTTTAACGACTCTTAAAAATGGAAGAAAAATAAGTTTTTTTTTACCGTCAAATTATAAACCAGCCAAATAAAACGGCTTTTGCTTCCAAAATGCCATTTCAAAAATTGTGATGCTTTTTCTATGTCAATAGTCGTTAAACATTGTTACACCCTTAAAGAAGCTTCCTTTAAAAATAAATAAATAAATAAATAAATAAATAAAAACTTTGTCACTGTTTTGAAATTGTTATTTGCATGCTTGATCATTGCAATCAACAATGTATTTTGTTTAAAAAAAGTTAAATTTTAATAATTCTAATCATATTTAGTGTAGAAAACTATATTTTTCTCCCTTTGGAGAAACTGCATTTCAAAGTCACATTGTTGCTGCCCCTTGGAGCGGCTTCATTTCGAAATTACATTGTTGCTGCCCCTTAAAGCAGCTTTATTTCGAAAACACATTGTTGCTGCCCCTTGGAGCAGCTTTATTTCGAAAACACATTGTTGCTGCCCCTTGGAGCAGCTTCATTTCGAAAGCACATTGTTGCTGCCCCTTGGAGCAGCTTCATTTCGAAAACACATTGTTGCTGCCCCTTGGAGCAGCTTCATTTCGA
>JAQFXT010001857.1:0-14846 GCA_034683725.1 Strigamia crassipes
TTTTTCACATTATCCCAAATTCAATTTTTAAATAAAACAAAGCGTTTAACAGACTCGAAATGACAATTCCAACATAATATATTATCATTTTCTTGCAAATATAAATCGTCAGTTTTCACATTGTTGAAACTTCACGTGTTCTGCTAACAAAAGTCGTTTGGGTTAGTAAAGGATGTCAAAAGTTTGGTCAATTTGTCTAAAGTTTTTTCTGTTGGATTATTTGGCAAGGCCACATCCGCGAGATGCTCGTAAGTTTCTCCCCCCACACGGAAAATAAGGATTGCAACTTTTTTTTTGTTGTCCTGTATGTCCGAGCACATGAAGAAAGATTGCATACGGTCCACATAATGCGACCAGTTGTGGGCCGGATTGAACTCCTGGAAAAGCCCTAGTAATGCAGCCATACTTGTGGCTGCGGATTTGAACACAGCCCTCTCTGGTGAACAGTGTTAATAATTTAGAGGATATTATTCAACCAGTAATACGGAACACTTTGATATACATGAGTTTTTTTATTTGGACTAATAGTAAATTATTACACTGTGGTAAATAGTCCTACGTACATTTAAAACTGGCTCTGTTCAAATCCACACTGTTCACCACAGCAACGGTGAATACTATTCCAATAAATTTTAAAAACATTTTAAAATCAATGAAATATTTGAATTAATTTATTGCTTAATCTGTGTTGTTTGTTTACCGGACCACAAAGTGTTTTTTTTTGCTAAATGGTGTTTACTTAGTTCTGCTGCAAATTTAAATTCGATTAGGTTGGTTGTTGATACAGTAAAGAAAAAATATTATTTTAATATTTTCTCATGAAATTGAAATTGATCGAGTCCAATTTAGCTGAACTGATTTTTTTCTTTGTTGTGAAACATCTCAACAAAGTTAATTTATATTGGTAAATCAAAAAGTAAATAAGTAAAATTATTCAAAAAATAAATTAATAAAAAAAAATGTAATTGAAATAAAGTTTTCAATATTAATATGAATCTGAAAACTGCAGTATTATAATTGAAAACTTTCTGCTTTCCTCACTAGTTATCATCACAGAATATACCACAAACAACTATACCAGCATACTATAAAAATATGTCCATTTAGATATACAATTGTGCAAGTAAGAGCAATTCAATTACGTATGATTATCCATGTTATAATCAAATGATTTTCTAATTGCAATCCATGATCCATCCACACTTTTATACATGTGTTTGTTGTAACAGATATACTAGATGCATCAATTTAAAATTAAAAAAAAAAAAAAAAAAAACAGATTATAAAAACGAGTTGAAATCGAGATTGAAATCCAAAGAATCAACTCCAAATATGGATTACGAGAATTTGTTTTTTAATAATCCGATAATCCGATTCTAAAAAATATGATGCGTTTTGCAGCCTTTTCTCCAGAAAAAAATCGCGAGAATCAAAAGTATCGATTTTTCAATTTGAAATTGAACGCACCTAATATATTCATTTTATATCACTACTGACACGTACAATTGTGAAAGAAAAAAAATTCCCTTTGGTTTAACTGTTTTAAGATTAATCTATCATGTGGCGTAAAAATACATTGAGATTTGATTACATCATTGTCTGGTTTAATTTTTTAATACTGTGGTCAAGGTAAGGCAGTTGACCACAATTTCCAAGGCCAAGTGACCGAGCCAAGATTGATCTCAGTGAATCTCAATGAATTTTTATGACATACTCCCATTGGTTATTGACCTGTACGCAGCCATTACATCATTATTACATATATGCACAATTGAAAAGTAGTACAAAAAATGCGCTTATTCGCCACAAGATGATGCTGATCGACAATAGTGACTACTTTTAGAAGCAACCTCGACCGGTTAGTCCGGTCGGGGTTCAGTTTTGAACCCACTTTCGGTTCCAGTTCATTTATACAAGCTTGTACTGAAACACGCATTGAAAACACTTTTTTTTAAACTCTATTTCAGATTTCAAATCTACCAATTGGTTGTTACAAAATGAGCTCTGAACATATATCTAATTTATTAAAAACAAAACTCCGTTATATTATTCGAAGACACATTTCCGACCGCGAAAGCAAAGTTGACTTGCCACAAGAATACAATGACATTTTGGATTCCCAGAACTCAATTTACATGCGATTCAGTTTGGTCGTCTTGCTCATTTCTTGCTCATCGCTTTGCACATACCAAACGGTGGAAAGGATTTTCTTTTACTACACATATCCTTTAGCAGTCGATATTTATTTTGACTATACATCAGTATTCCAAATGCCAGACATGCAGATTTGTACATTCGAAAATGATTACAATATTAAACTTATAGAAAAAGAAAATTTGGGAGACCAGTTCATTAGATTAGCAGCTTATTTGAAACTAGTACAATACAACGTCAATGTGGATTACAATTCAATTTGGAACTTTACAAATACCCCAAGTGCCTTGAAGAATTTTGAATTTAAGCATGTGAGTACACAATTGAGGCTTAAATATGCAATCTAACCAGTAGCTGTAATCCAAAAGTAATGTTACAAGCAGTGTTGTGGAAAATAGTATTTCAAAAATACTATTTTTTTTGAAAATATAAAATACTATTTTATTTTGATAATATGAAATACTATTTTATTTTGAAAATATAAAATATTATTTTATTTTGAAAATATAAAATACTATTTGTCACGGGCGTGCATTTGTGCTAATTTATGCAGATGTATTCATGTGCATAAGTCTGCACGTGAATCATCTGTATCGCACGGATGTGATAAGATCAGCGCTATTAAGATGTTTACATCTTTCACCCCTCTCATCTTGCTAATAGTTTGTTCCTCTGGTTAACACTTCTTAACTGGGGTTTGACCCATTGATATCAGACTACTAGTTGTAAGTCATTTCTACGCGCAAGGCCTGGCTAACTGCGGTGCAGTGTCGGCCGACACGCAAACTTTTGGGCAAAGCTTGCCCGTTAAGCACGCGAGCCTCTGGCCGCTGTCTATGCCGGCAACCGGCAGATGTCATCCGAATCAAACTCGACACGCGAGATGCCTGATTTTGGTGGCGATGGACTTGAGGCTGAATTTGCTTAGTGTGCTTGCAAACGCCGGTTGGCCGGGTCTTTTGTGGTCACATGCCTTAAATGCCTATCAGGCTCCACAGCAGTTGCCATTCCTAACGTCACCAGAGTCAGGCTACTCTTTATGCTAATGCCCAGCGTTCATCTGTTGCGCCCTCAGTTCGACTCAACACCTGGGGACCCTAGCGTGGAGTATCCTAGATGAGGACAAGAATCTAAGTTTTAAATAATAAAACAATAATACACATACTTCTTTTTAAGAATGCTACAGTAAAATTGGAAACAACAATGCTGGGACAATGTTCAAATTTCGAACCATCAAGTAAGCAAATATCCACACTTTTTACCACATGTATTATATCAAACAAAAATCGTATTTCAGAAACCAACATATCTAGAACACCATTGAAACTCGTGATTAGAAAATATAAACACTGCATTTCAACGGTAAGACCACAAATCAAATCAAGTGCACTTAAGCAAAACCATTACCTATTTTTTTCAATTACCTATAGTTCACAATGAAAAACAAAGTCGACTATTATTACTTAATGCCGATACCAACTAGTATCTATGTTGCAGTGCGATTCTCTTTGAGAAAAGTATTCAATTTACAAAAATAATCGTATAAAAATTAAAAAGTAATTTTTTTAATTTAAAAAAAAATTCTTTTTAGTACAATTTCATCAATAGGCCTGGAACATCATGTATCAACAGCAACAAGGAATTTGACAAATGTTACAAAAGATGCATTGTTAATCGAATTAAAAGCGTGACAAAATGCAGGTACAATTGTGGCACATTTGAATTACTGTGACATCATTACACACCGCACGGATAGACATTAGTAATGCCTGACTTAATTTAACCTGACCTAACCTAACCGAACTATCACACCAATGTGTTGATCCGAGCCAGAGGATTAAACCCTGTGGAGGCTCTTAGGCCAGGGGTCGGCAATCTTTTGAAACAGAAGAGCCAAAAGTTACAATTTACAAAATTTCTCAGTTTTTAAAGAGCCACTAACATTTTTGTTTCAATATTATGGTATTGAATTAATACAATATTAAGTTAGGTCCCATACAGCCAGCTAGTTTACAGCACGGCTGCAGGGCTGGGCCTGGTTCCCAAGCGGCTGTCAGCTGTTTGTCTACAGTATAATACTTTTTTTTATGAGTTTTGAAAATAAAATAATATAATTATTAATATTTGCGCATGGAATTGGAGAGCGGCATCTTGACACCGAAAAAGCCGCATTCGGCTCGCGAGCCGCAGGTTGCCGACCCCTGCCCTAGGCAGTCGAAATCTCAAGACCTCTGGGCAGTCGAAATCTCAGAGCCCCCTGGCAAATAATTTTCTAAATTTCTGGAGTATTCTTGCTTGCAGGGCCCTAAAAAGCATAAGCTTCTAGGCCGGTGCCTACATTTGATAATCTGGCCCTGGCTAACCTGTGCCTAGTTCACTTGTCAGAGTTCTTAACAGAGCTTTCAAAGCTTCTACTCGGTTTTATTTCTGGAAATTTTGGCCTTAAATGGTGATGATCCATCTTTTTGTGTGGAGCCTCTAAGAGGCATAGAGCCCATAGGCTGGTGCTTACTCTGCCTATTGAATTGATCCAGTTCTGGTTTCGATGAAATAACCCCATTGGGTCGGATTGTTTTCTCGAATTTCACATTTTAGGCCATAAACTTAGATTTTTTGCACATTTTTGACCAAGAACAAACAATTTTACCAAAAATAAACAACTTCTGTTCCTTTTTGGTAAAAAACAAACAGAAATAGTTCATTATTGGAAATTAGAGCAAAAGATATCCTCTGTTTTCTTGAACTTGGTAAGGCTCAAACGGTTCGTTTTTTCGAATTTTGCGGAAACGGATTTGAGGAATCTTATTCGAAGAACCTAGTTCAACCACATTTAAGGTGCTCAGATGTCCTGATTTTATCAGGATTGTACTGATTTTCAGAAGCTCGTCCTGATTCTAAAAGTGTCCTGATTTTGTCCTGAAATTCGGGTTTCCGTCCTGATTTGTCCTACACTTTAAAAAAAATTAAAGATAATAATAATCTAAACGTTAAATAAAGTATGTTGCACTCAGTTACTTACTTACTTACTGTAAACAAGATAAATAAACACATCAGTGTGTTTTAGTTTATTTTTCAATTCAATCGCTTCATTTTCAGATACATAGTGTAGTGTTTGAATTTGATGTTTTATTGTAGTAATAAACGTTATTTTGAAAAGTGCCACTTTTTTTCAAATGTCCTGATTTTGAACTAGAGGTATCTGAGTACCCTAACCACATCACTGAAATGATCACACCCTTGCACTCTCTTTGTCGTAACGTCTTATTCCGCTAACATACACATTTTTTAATAAAATAGATTTCCATTTTTTCATCGAAGTATCAATCACCCTCCTTGCAACTCTAGTGATTGGCAAGATTCAGCAAAAAATTTAGTTGCATCTTTTATTGTCAGTCTCGTACCTAAAGTGTACTCAAGCAGCCTTTGCAAATGTCCCAATGTTTGTACCCAAAACACGTATTCAATCACCATGGTCGTAGAAACCCGTGAAGACTTAAACGACTCAATATTTTTAATTCAAGGCGACGATACTGAAATGCTGTTAAATGAACGTCTACAATACGACTTAATCAGCTTATTCGTGGACATCGGTGGCAATTTGGGACTTTACTTGGGTTTATCTTTGCTATCCATAGTTGAAATTTTAAACGCAATTGTGAATTACGTGAGAAAAATGTGTCACCAAAAAAAGATGAAAACTAAGCGTATGTCGATAATACACAAGAACTTCGAAGAATGTGTCACTCAAATTGAAAATGAAAAGTTGTTATTGAAAACAATAGGACAAAGATATTTGAAGAATGCAATTTTCCTGATTTGCATGATGTTAGGCCTTTTCATGATTCAAAATCGCATTTTCTATTATTTCACATATCCCACGCGTAATGTGGTCACGGTCAACTACGCAGAACAAATACACTTTCCATCACTTACTGCTTGTGTTCCATCACCACAAATTTCTTTCGTGAAAAAGAAGTATTTTAAGCAAAGCATTGCGAAGAAGAATAACAATTTAACGAGTTGGTGCGATGTGCAATTGGTTGATTTATTGCACTTCAAACCAAAATACACTTTAGAATATTTGTGGAGTATATCGCAACTAAATATCGTTGCTTCTTATGTAAAAGCTATAGAGGTATTTAAATTTTGATATTCTTGACTACCATAAAAGCCCTTTCTAGTGTCCAGTACAAGGGTGGATACACTATGCCGGGCCTAAGCTTGCATCCGGATCGGATAGTATCCGCGCCAATCCAGATTTAATCCGATCATGGCACGGATCTGGATTGATTGGTTCGATCCAATCTGGATTACTGAATGGGTCGATCCAATCCGGTCCAATCCGATCCGATCTGATCCAGAGATGACCTTCGGATCCCGGTTCGGATTTCGGATCTAATTGCAAATGAGATTTTTTTTTTTTTTTTTTTTTTTTAAAAACAAGGTTTTGGCGAGTGATTTTAAACAAAATGCGAGACACGAGGGTAAATTTAATAAATAATAAAATAAAATATGTATTTTTTTTTTAATTTTCTAATTTAGTGGCCGAATTTGTCGGAAATTCGCAGTATTGCTACGAACGTAAACTAATAGTTCACATTCGTGAACGTGGTTCAATAATTCAGATCATGAACGCGTTCACTTTTCGAATTTGAACGCAAAAACAAACTTAGTTTGCAATAAAAAAGAAAGTTAACCATAAGGCAAGTTCATAAATGTGCATTGCTTGCATGGCACGTTTACCAAACACGCCTTTTGGTGGACTGTCGCAATTATGTTTTCGCTATAAACATTCAACAATAAAACTAAAACATTTAACTTTTGACTACCAACATCCAATTTTTGATCACAGTTGTCCAATTTTTTTACTAAAATTATAATTTTTTTATTTTTACCAAAAACACAGATCCAAATATTGGATTGAGCAATCAACCAATCAAATATGAAATATCTTGTTTTGAAAAATTCAAAAATGTGTAAAAAAAAAATATCAGTTAAAAAAATAAACTTGATCAAAGTTCATTGAAATGAACGCGATTATGAACACGTTCACAAATTTATAAACGAATTGCAACACTGGAAATTCGATTATTTTTGAGTGTAGATTTGGCTGTCAGAGATGAAACGATAGATTCAAAATAGCGTAGACATTTTGTGTCAAAGATGTAGTTTCAACAAATTTTTTTTTAATCCACCGATCGGATTGAGTCGGATCCACGAACCCACACAATACAATCTGCGGATTATTTACAAATCCAATTGGTTATCCGATCCGGGTCGGATCGCCACCGGATCGCTTTTACCAGATCCTATTTGATCCGATCCGCAGATCCTCGAATCGGATCGGATCCAGATGCAAGCTTAGCCAGGCCGGACTGGACCACGAATACGGTCTGGAAAAGAATTGTCCTCTTCTCCAAGATTAGAACATTTTAGTTAGATTCACCACCGAATAAATGACTGTCGAATAAATGACTGTCGAATAAACAACACGACCCCAGTTGAACTTTGTTGTTGTTACTTACAACGAGTTCGACAGTACCGAATTACAATAAACTTTTATGGTAGAATTAAATGTCCTCAAAGAGAAATAAACAGATTTTATGTTATTATATTTTAGGATCAATTCGATATGAAATTGTTATCTCCAAATGAGTCAATAATTCCAACCTATTTAGGAAACTGTTTTCATTATCAATTTGGTAATGCTTATAATATTTAGAAAATTTTTGTTTACACACCAACTTTAACATTTGTTAACGTGCATTTGCACTGCAATCACTGCCATTTTCGTACCTGTTCAGAATGTACAAAACAAATGAACTTTTCTTTTACATAGGAAAAGTTAATTACGCTGGAATTGGCACAATGTATCCTATTCCAATTGTTGGAACAGGTGATCCAGACCAAATACTTGACTGCAAAAAATGTTACTATGAGGTAAGCGTTCTGTCTGGAGGAAAGTATTTTGTGACTTATGATTGGAGAGTAAGTGTTAAATCCATGAGTTGGTTATTTAACTTGCTAGTTGTTGCTCATTGATCAGGTCTGAGCTCCGACTGGAGCTCAAGCCCGACAAGCAATAAAAGAAAAGATGTCTGTTTAGGTTTAGGTTTTTGAGTTCAACTGTTTATTATTTCCGTGGGTTGCCAAGAGAGTTTCACCCCTGGCAACCCAAGATACATTGTATAGATTTATTATTGTTAGAATACATAACAGTAAGTCTAGCTGTGCTCAACATAAGAGAAACGTTTTGTTCTTCTCCACTCTTGATCACCACGGTGACGCTTACATCGCCGGCGATGAAATGATTGGCGATGAAATGAAGGATTGTGCTAATATCACTTCGCTATTTTTCTATATAGTGTAAGCTCCGTTAGATTATACGTTTTTCACTATAGTTATAGGTATAACTGGAGTTTTTATAACGTAAACGTACGTGGCTCAAACTGTCTATTTACGTTTAGAATGTTTGAAATCACCTGTGATCAAGTACTGTACAAAATTGTAATTGTAAAAAATTTATTTAGGTATTTGTAAGTGAGCCTGGGTCTTCAGGGTTTGAACGAGTTAACCAAGTAAAAGTAATTTTTGCTCCTGCACACACTACTTTGATAAATGACATTCGATTTTCAACGGTAAGTAGGAATCGTTTTTCATTAATGACTAATGCTTTGATAAAATCATCCAATTTAGATTCTAAAAACAAATTTAACAACCAGTCCGTGTTTAGGCAAAACTGAATTTGACCAATGCCGTAAGAACTGTTTAAATTCAAAAATTAAAGAAGCAAACTTGTGTCGGTAATATATGTGCACTTCAATCCAGCGTTTCTCAAACTGGAGTCTGTGGACCGGTAGTGGTCCACGAGTAAGAGGCTACTGATTCCCCACTTTACTGTTGACACCAAAGATTATATAGGTTTACTAGAACAATGTTACATTACTAATTCGTAACCCAAAGAACAAAATATGATACTGTTGTGCAACAGAAACGGTTGGCGACAGGAGGCTTTGCGCCAAAGTAAAGTCCAGGCGTAACTAATTCTGAACCTGCATCTGCACTTGGACAAGTATTTTTAACTTTATTTTCATTTACATTCTAGGAAAGGTTTAGGTTAGAGTATTAGGTTACGTCTACATTTTGTAATGCAACATGCATTACTCGCGCCTGGACTTAGCTGCTCAAATTCTGTTTCCAGGAGCATGCGCAGAACAGGGAAAATAGCACAGAGCCCCTGGTCGCCAACGGTTACTGTATGCAGCACATTAGGACAAAAAAATACCAGTCCACTACACTAAATAGTTTGAGAAGTGCTGCGTTAATATTCATCTCCATGTTAAAACTCAATTAAATATCTATTCAGATTACCTTTCCTGAAGGATACCTCATTTAACATGGTGGCCTGCATATCACTGGAGATTGTAAAGAGCAGTCTTAAAAAGTACATGGAAATTACAATAAACTTTGAAAAAATCTGCCGCTGTACTCAACCATGTCAACAAAATTTGTTCACAGTGCATAGCTTTTCACTGCATACTCAGCTTTTTCAACCGACTGCAATACTTTTTTTCATGCACAACAATGTTGTAGAAAATGTGATAGAGGTTCGAAATTACTCAATCGCTGCTCTTTTCTGCGATATTGGCAACTGTTTGTGTGTCACTGCTGGCTTATCACTTATAACTCTCTTGCAATATATTGTCAAAATAATTAAAGCACGCATGAGTCAAACAAAATAACAAGTAAATGCAGATTTACATGCATACGTTACCCATAAAAGCTGCTTTACGATGATGCCTGGCGTGTGAAGTTTTCTGCATCACCTACACGCTTCACCCAACAGGCATAGTGGATTTTGTGTGTTGAAACAAACAAATAAACTAATTACAATTTCTTATTATCACAAACCACAAGGTGACTTGTTTATCCTCAAGTAAAGTTTTGGAGGTTCAACTTTGAACATTGCTAAACTTCGATCCAGGAATTGCTAAAAATAAAAATAATTTGTATTAGTACCATTTGTGATCACCCCCAATAGTTACAAGTTAATAAAACAGCTGCAATAACTATACTGCGTGCTCTAATCTGTTACTTTCCTTTGTTGTTGACCAATAAATTCCTTACGCTATAACTGGAAATAAAGAAATCCGATTGTATCCATTATTTACGTCTCTGTACTGTCACTAACCAATTAGCAAGTAGTTAAAACAGATATTGTATCTGCGGAAATAGTTGAATCGTTCTTACTACTTAGCAAGTCGCGTCAAGGTAGAGAGACAATAAGGTAGCGCCTTCTCGCGGATTGCTACTATTGGCTGAACAAAATAAACGTCACAAACGTCTGTTTGTAACAGAGAATGATCGAGACAATGTTAGATTTCCACACGTGCAGTTCTAAACAAGTAAATCAAAAATTTCCAAGATAAACATGTGAATTGTTTTTAAAAGAAAAAAAAAATTAAAAAAAAAAAAAAAAATTGTAAATTAAAATCTGCAGGTTATAGCTCATTGAATAAATAAAAGATAAAATTGAATTGGTTTTGGAGTTTCTATTCAAATTTTTACAAAAATAAACAGAACAATGAGATATTTTCGTAATTCTTACTGTATTGTTGTCTGCAACCAGAGAATTTTGCGACTTCATTACTCCATGAAATTACTTTATTACATCAAGTGCAAGGTATTAATTGTTAGAGTTTTTAATCCTACGCATGCGTAGATAGGTTGACAGGCCCGAACAGATGACGATTTGGCTTTCTTCGATTTCCTCTTTCTTTACGTCAGAAAATTCAACACACTGGCAATGAAATCATGAAAAAAAATTAATTTCTGCAAGCATTTTAAATGCAAAACGTTTTATTATTTAAAAAAAAACTGCCTAAATGCTGAATCTGGATGGTTAAGTATCCACCTGGTGAGCAAACGTAAACACATTAAATTAAATTTTTTTTTCTTTGTGGGAGTATCACAGAATAAATAATAAATGAGACATTTTAAATGTAATTTTCAAAGATAAACTGCATCAGATGTCAGTCGTGCCCCGCTGGTGGAACCACGTAAAACATACTTTTAAATAATAGTGCTGTGTACAGAGTATATCACATCAAACAATATTTTCTTGTTCCGACATTTCCGTTACACGCGCCGTCCGTTTTGAAATCGAATCAAAGGATCCGAAGAACATTCGTGAAAAGTCAATTGTGTGTGTCTGTGTTGGATGGTGCATGTGACTCAAGTGCAATTTCCGTCCTAAAACCGTGAGTACCATTTTTGTTGCCAATTCTAGTTCAGTTTGTGAATTGGATTTGTGGGCTGCGCCCCTTGAACAAATTCCTAGCTTTAGGAAATTAATTCAGTTAGTTAAATTAAATACTTTTGAGCTTTAGTTTGTTTTTTTTTGTGGATTTTTGAAGGATTTCACCACATTTTACAAGGATTTTTTAAGGTTTCACTCGAATTTTTAAAGATATTTGAGGAATTTTTAAAAAAATACATTGGATTTTTAAAGATTTCATTGGATTTTTAAATATTTTATTGGATTTTTAAAGATTTCATTGGATTTTTAAAGATTTTATTGGATTTTTAAGAATTTCATTAAATTTTTAAGAATTTCATTGGATTTTTAAAGATTTCATTAGATTTTTAAAGATTTTATTGTTTTTTTCAAAATTTCATTGGATTTTTAAGGATTTTATTGCTTTTTTAAGGATTTTATTAGATTTTTAAGAATTTTATTGGATTTTTAAAGATTTCATTTGCGGCGTTAAGGGTTGTTGATAACTAAATATGAAAATATATTTAACTACCAACGCCGTTGAGATACCAGATGATCTTAAACTCACGGCCTGTAAAATGTCTAGGGGTAAATTTAAAAGTGAAAATAGCAAAAAGTGTATTTTATTCTTATTTAAAATAAAACACACTGTAGTACTTACAGTACATAAAACGAGATATACAAAAATGGCGCGAGGCGCAAAAGCGAACAATGAGCAGATGAGGCGGGAGTTCCGGCAGTAGCGACACGTCGTCGTTGAGAGATCCGTGGTTTCCTCGTCTCTGTGGTCTTCGAGAAGAATCTACGATGGGGAAAATAATTGTGACAGAGTAAACTCAATGTCACAATTAATTCCTTGAAAGTAGAAGAATGTTTGTGTGTTAAATCAACACACAAACTGGTCACGCGCTGAATCGACGAAGGAGGCTGGAATTACAAACAGTTGTAATTACAGCTAGGACTTTCAATTTCCAAACACAGATCACCAATTTCACAATTGCAAGGTTTTGCAAAGCAAGAAGGCAGTAATGCACAGTGTTGAAAGTTCAGATCAAAAGTGAGCTCCAAATATTTCGGCTCACTGGATTTCATTGGATTTTTAAGAATTTTATTGGATTCTTAAGAATTTCATTGGATTTTAAAAAATTTCACTGGATTTTGAAGAATTTCAATGGCTCTTGTAATTTTTTGGGATTTTTTTAGGATTTTTTTATAGTTTCAATAAATTTTATTGGATTTTGATAAATTTTAATGAATTTCTCAAAATTTTGATGAATTTTAATGAGTGTGATGATTTCAGTGAATATTTTTTAGGATTCTTAAAGATTCTTAAGTGTGCTTTTCAATTTATTATCATGAATTTTCTCTTTTACATCTTTTACTTGAGTTGATCTTTCACTTTTGGTAATCAAATCCCGGAAAAGGTAAATCAATCTCGGGATTCAAATCCCAAAAAATACCAGTCGGGATCTCGGGATTAGAAGCCTTACTTACTAATATCAAATTTTGATATATCGAAAAATTTTAACATGGTGTTCTATGGCTAACCAACTAAATCATTTTAAAAAAATTGGCATAACAAAAATTTGATATAAGTTATTGCAGTTCGTTATAACGAATTATTGACTTTTTTCTAGCTTGAACTCCTATTCTTGATATTTTCCATTTTGAGCTTTGGCTAAGCATAAAAATCGAATTCAATTACTTCTAGCATCAGTTGCTTAATTCATGCTAGCTTTTTGTTAGATTGAAAATTGAAATGTATTATAGTAATCTCAGTGAACAGTGTTTTTTTAAGTACATCAAAACAGACGACAGCAGAAAAACAAAAAAAAAAAGTGAATGAAAATCACTGAATTATTCAACAAATAGAAAAACCACAATTCTGTTTGCACCCAGGCCCTTTCTTGGAGAAGGCCGGCACTGCACAAAATGAGCTCCAAACATTCATTCAAGTTTTTAAATTAAATTTTCCGTTTAGCTGTAGCAATCAGTATATGTGCGTGTCTGGTTAGAAATATAGAAACCATCATTTATTATAAATATATGTTGGTATGTAACTATCAACACACTTGCACATCTACTAACTACAACCGCTTGCAAAAAGTATTCAATCAGCCATCACATGAGCTGATTCAAGATAAAAATGATTTTTTGTTGCGCTCTAAAAAATTGTTATTCACAAAAAATTTTATTCAGTGAATAGAGCAATTCAATTGGCACAATTTAGTGAATATTTGAAAAATATTAAACAAAATTAAAAAAAGTTACAACAATTTTTGTTATCCTATTTGGGAAAAAAAGTATTTGATCACAGCAAAGTTGAGAAAAAAGTATTCAATTAAGCCAAATAAATGTCAAATGTTTAATAAAAAAATTAAAAACAATCCTTTCCCTCTATCACTAAACTCAGTAGTGCTTGTCCAATGCATTAAAAAGTGATTTGCATGTTTATAAAATTGAATAGACATGCCTAAAGTTAGAGAGCTAACAAATGACCAAAAATCACAAATAATTGAATATTTTGCTAAATTATAACACAAAATATAAATTATATTAATAGGCAATAAATGCTGTTAACTAAAGGCTTGTCCAATAAACTATTAAAAATCAGTACTTTCAAAGAAAAAATGTAGAGGGAGGGCTTGACCCTTCCCCTGGTTTATTCATAAACTTAATCCCCAGTCCAATTTTAAGAACTGGAGAGAAATAACCAACAAAAACATATCTCTTAATTAAAATTTATTCTTTATTCCTTACCATACAAAAGTCGCGAAGAAAAATGATCAACCTATTGGCAATCTGCAATAAAACAAGGGTGGAAGATTATAATTTTAATCATAATAAAAAGGTGAGAAACTTAACAGCATTTAGGGGTGTAGGACCAAGCGCGAATGGAATAAGCGCAAAAACGTGCTTTTTGCGCTTATTCCTACTGTGTTAAGTGCGAAATTCCATTTTCACGCTCATTCCTGATGTGTCAGCTTCATCATTTCGTTTTCGCGCTTAATCCTAACTGTGACGATATGGAAATCGTATTTGGTTCCAATTATTGCCACCAGAGCGCGTATCAGTCGAAACGCGCGAAATACGAACTAATAATAAAAAATATTACTTAGTGCGAGAAATAATTGTTTCTCATAAATAATAAAGGTATTAACAAATAAAGGTGAATTCTACTGAATTCACGAGACGATTGATATGTTAAAATAAAGTACCTATGTTGTCACCCAGGGGAGATTTGTAAGTCACCTGACTCATAATCCCCTACCCATTCTGATTCGATGAAATCAGGACCCCAATCCATGATTGGGGGATTCCAACCGGAAATCGATCCCATTGGAGGATTAGAGATAACTTCTTAATCCCTCTTGGGTATAAAAGACCTGGTTTCACCAGAAACCATGGCTTGTTT
>JAQFXT010001858.1:0-14841 GCA_034683725.1 Strigamia crassipes
GTAGAAATAGCAATTGTATCTACTTCTACACGATTTCGTGTAGAAATAGCAATTGTAGTTATTTCTACACGAAATCGTGTAGAAATAGTTACTTCTATACGATTTTGTGTAGATATAGCAATTGTAGTTATTTCTACACGAAATCGTGTAGAAATAAAAACTGCAGTTATTTCTACACGAAATCGTGTAGAAATAGTTACTTCGTGTAGAAATAGCAATTGCATCTACTTCTACACGATTTTTTGTAGAAATAGCAATTGTATCTACTTCTACACGATTTCGTGTAGAAATAGCAATTGTAGTTATTTCTACACGAAATCGGATAGAAATAGCTGCATGCAATTTATGCACGAATTCGTGTAGAAGTAACTATTTCTACACAATTTCGTGTAGAAATAGAAAGTAGCTATTTCTACACGAAATCGGATAGAAATAGCTGCATGCAATTTATGCACGATTTTGTGTAGAAATAGCTACAATTGCTATTTCTGCACGAAATCGTATAGAAGTAACTGTCTCTACACAATTTCGTGTAGAAATAGCAAGTAGCTATTTCTACACGAAATCGGATAGAAAAAGCTGCTTGCAATTTATGCACGACTTCGTGTAGAAATAGCTACAATTGCTATTTACATACGAAATCGTGTACACTATTTCCACACAATTTTGTATAGAAATAGCAAGTAGCTATTTCTACACGAAATCGGATAGAAATAGCTGCATGCAATTTATGCACGATTTCGTGTAGCAATAGCTACAATTGCTATTTCTACACGAAATCGGATAGAAGTAACTGCATGCAATTTATGCACGATTTCGTGCAGAGGTAACTATTTCTACACAATTTCGTGTAGAAATAGCAAATAAATATTTCTACACGAAATCGGATAGAAATAGCTGCATGCAATTTATGCACGATTTCGTGAAGAAATAGCTAAAATTGTTATTTTTACACGAAATCGTAGAAATAGTCTACGTGCTATTTCTGCACGAAATAGTAGAAATAGTCTACGTGCTATTTCTACAGGATTTCGTGTAGAAATTATGTGGCTCCACATGATTTTTTAAAATTTTTTTTTCATGTTTTTCGGTAAATAAGCAAGATAAAATTCTACAAAAAATCGTGTAGAAATAATCCACGTGCTATTTCTAAACGATTTCGTGTAGAAATTATGTGGTTCCACACGATTTTACAATTCTTTTTTCATGTTTTTTGGTAAATAAGCAAGATAAAATTTCTACACGATTTATTTTTTATTTTTCTTTGCAGCTTTTGACAAAAAAAACGCAAAATGGGAATCTTAAACCTCAGATTTTCAAAACCGTTCTTTCTCGTAATAGTTTTTGTTTGCTTGTGTAAGGCGGAGCAAGACGAGGAATTGATGGCAAACGTTGTGCATCCGAATGTACTTAAAACGGACGAAGTCGTTTGGGAAACTGCATTTAAAAAAGTTTTCTAGTTGGTTTTGGCTAAATGTAAATCGGCGAAGAAGAATTATTCCAGTTTGCAATTGCCGGACACTAATGATAATATTTTTCTTGATTCTATTATGGATGTAATTAATTTTATTTTATTGTTTTAGATTTATTTACAACCCGATTTAACTTCACGTTGACCGATGCGCTGTTATCTAAAAAATCGCTGGAACTCGAATCGAATGACGTAGTGCGCTTTCGTTTTGCCGTCGTTTACACGTTGATTATGGCGATTGAACTAGTTTAATTGATGTTTAAAATATGTATAAATGAGATTTGTTGTTTTTTTTAGAGCGCAATATTTTTTACCGCCCAGAAAGATAAGTGGGCCCTTCATCCGTATCGTTTGTACAGCGACTATACCTACACGTTGCTTCGATCCGTGATTACACGACTGCGAAACGATCGAGTAATCGCTAGCAAAAAATTCAGTTCTTTCGGCGTCTTGCTTAATCGCACTCAATCGTCATCTCTGCCGTACCGAATGCACATTGCGAGAGAAATGAGATTGAAATTTTACCGGAATAATAATTTTCGATGTAAATTTTGTCTTTTTTAAGATTCGAGAACAAATTACGGCGAATATCGAAGTCACTCTAAAACGAAACGATTCGCGGGAGTTTGGCGCGAGTGAGAGTTGTTCCGGCCAAAAATGGTGCTGCCGAAAGTCGATCATGATTATTTGACCGATTCGAAATGCGAGGAAAGCGATCTGTCGATTTGGACACCGAGTGCGAAAAGTGTAGACAAGATTTTAAATTCGCAGTTGAAATTGATTTTAGTAATATTTATCGTTTATTTCGGCCGCTAAGGAATTAGGAGTCAGTTTGCAAAATATAAAAGTATCTCAAATAAATTCGTTCCTCGTCCGTGGAAAATGCCTGACGGGAGTTTGAATATCGATGTGTTCGAAGCGATCGCAGCATGGATGCTGCGATCCGTTTTATGTTGCATTAAGGTCAATCCAGGGATGGAATTTCGAGATCTGGTGGACCAACTTTTGCCAACTTTTCAAGCAGTTTACGCGCTGGAATTATTAGAGGCAACTTGATTGAATTCTAGGAAGTGAGTGATTTTTTTATCAATTGATTTGTTTTTTTCATCTAGATATTGGAGGACATTACGTGCATTACAATGATCTACATGGAGAAGAAGAAATTGACGTTATTTTCAAGGCCGAACGATGTTCGAAGACTCGATAAAAACGTGGGAGATCCGTTTAAGGATAAACTGACTTTCGACCCAAACATCGAGTGTCTATTGATTTTGGAGAATTTCATTTCGGATTTAAGGTCGCAATAATCCAAGTTGTAAATACGTACGAAATAAAAAAGGATTAATTGTATCGAGTTTGAAGCGGTCAAATTTTGGCAGCAGTTTTTAAATGTTGATTTCAAAGAGGTAAATGATGAGCTAGACTCGGAATAATAAGTGACGAGCGAATGAAACAAGATTAAGCGGACAATGTTTTGTTGTATTTCGAAAAATCATTCCGAACCTTAACGATTCTAACAATGCTGCCGTTTCAACGTGCAACTGACAGTAAAAATTTCTATCTTTGATACGTTTCGTTTTTGGTCCGACATCGAAAAGGAGCGAGCGATTTACACGTTGGCGGAGAAGGGGGTAAGGCAAAATATGTTTAATTTGAGATGTAAGTACCGAGCACTTCTGTCGTTACATGCCGACAATAAAGATCGACTCTTTGGTGGATATTAATTTATTTGCAACTGCTCGCTCGTTACCGTCCGATCTGGTACGATTGCCACCGTGGGCGACACCTAATGGAATAATGGAGCACTAATTGTTGTCGGTAGATTTCGCCACCGTCGCTTACTTTCTGGAAATTTCCACGCAAGTGTTGATTGGATATGCTAATTGGTCGGCGTTGTTTTTGCAACTTTGCGTTTATCGTTTTTTTGGTCTTTTTAGTCATTACCGATTTCGCCTTGGCGGCGGAATCACGCCGAGCTAGGTCAGTTTATTTTGTCATTTATTTAGGCGTTCTCTCTTTATTTTAAGCGTTCTTTATTTAATTTTAGCGTTCTTTTACTTATAGTTCTCTCTAATTTAACTGTTCTTTTACGTATAGTTCTCTTTAATTTTAGCGTTCTTTTACTTATAGTTCTCTTTAATTTTAGCGTTCTTTTACTTATAGTTCTCTTTAATTTTAGCGTTCTTTTAATTATAGTTCTCTCTTTAATTTTAGCGTTATTTTACTTATAGTTCTCTCTTTAATTTTAGCGTTCTTTTACTTATAGTTCTCTTTAATTTTAGCGTTCTTTAACTTATAGTTTTCTCTTTAATTTTAGCGTTCTTTTACTTATAGTTCTCTTTAATTTTAGCGTTCTTTAACTTATAGTTTTCTCTTTAATTTTAGCGTTCTTTTACTTATAGTTCTCTTTGATTTAATTTGATTTATTCTAATTGATAATTTTTGTTTCAGATATAGTCGGCTGTCAAAATCCAGGACCAGGATTGTTGTCCACGAGTGGGTACAACCCAGTAAGTAACACTTGTTTTGTCTTTATTGTGTGTTTGATGTTGTAGGAACGTGGCACAATTGTACCACGTTCCTATGATATTAAAGACACGACAAAGTGTTACTTATTGAGTTGTACCCGCTCGTGGAAATTTCTAAAATGCTAGACGCCGAAGTGTAGCCCATCTTAAAATTGGAAACAAATGTACACCCCCCTCCTTTTATATTGAATAAAGATTATTGTTTTTAAATGTATTTTGACTTAGAATAATTTTGAAACTTTTTAAAAAAAAAAAAAACTTTATTGTAAAAAAAAGACTTTAGAAAAAAAAATCAAAAAAAAAATATACAAAAGAAGACTTAAAAAAAAACTGGTATAATAATGTCTAGGCCTTGAAGTTCTGCTTGTCAATAAAGGTGTCTGTCTATATCTGAAACATAAAACAACGTATAATAAAACAAAAACTCACGCGCACAACTTCAAACAAGCACAGAAAGAAAACAGAAAGAGAAACTTACAGGACAACAGAAAAAGAAACTTACAGGACAATAGAAAAAAAAACTTAAACAAAATGAGTGCCAAATTTAAACATAAATATAACGAATAATTAAATGTATAAAACGAGACAAAAATGAAATAAAAATGAAATAAAAATGAAACAAAATAAGACAAAGAACAAAGTAATAAGAGATAGCTTAAAAATAAATTGAGACAAAAAATAAAATAAATTGAGACAAAGAATAAAATAAATTGAGACAAAGAATAAAATAAATTGAGACAAAGAATAAAATAAATTGAGACAAACAATAAAATAAATTGAGACAAACAATAAAATAAATTGAGACAAACAATAAAATAAATTGAGACAAAAAATGAAATAAATTGAGACAAAAAATAAAATAAAACGAAATAAAGCTTAAGAATAAAGTAAGACAAATCAAAAAAAAATAAAATATACTTACATATACGTCGAATTTACCAAGCGACGCGGTCGCTGCCAATGCTAAGAATGGCTAAGAACGCTAGTGCGAGCGACTTTTCAATGATTAGTCACGTGGCTTACATTTGCATTCACGTGACCGAAGCGACGCCGGTGTCAATTAAAATTTGAGTATAGTGATTGGTTCAAAATTGAACCGCCGTTCGTGCGACTGAAGCGACAATCGGTGTCATTCACTGTCAACTGTTAGAAGTTTGTTATACTGCGCATGTGCGCGGACTTAAAAATTTTTCAAACAATAAAGTTTTCAAAACTCCTTTTTTTGACCGAAAAAGCCCCGCAACGACGCCGGGCGCGCGAAGAATCGACGTTTTACGTCATTTCTCGTCATTTGAGCGCTTTTCCGGCGCTTTTTAATTTTTTGGTCGAGTTTGGCCATTTTTCCATAGGGTAGGTTAGGTTAGGTTAGGTTAGGTTAGGTTTTTGCCAAAATCGGCCAAAAACCAAAAAGTGCTAAAAATATGTTTAAACGATAGGAAATGACTTTAAAAAGTCGATTCCGAGGGTCAAAACTTGCGTAGATGGAAGCGTTGCAGAGATATGAGCCAAAACCGAGTTCTCAACTCTTAAATTTGGGGGTTGACCGAATGAACGTTTATTTTCTAAAAAATCAACCTTCAAATGAACCTTCACTTTTGGGGGTTTGGCCATTTTGCCGTTTTTGCCAAAATTGATCAAAAAATTAAAAAGTTCCGGAAAGGCGCTCGAATGACGGAAAATGACGCAAAAAATCGATTCCTTGCGGGTCAATTCGGATCTAGATTGTGCAAAAATGTGTAAAAATTTAAAAATTAAAAGTCACTCATCCTTTCTGTTTTAGCACGTATGTTTATTGCAATGTTTTACATGATTCATATAACATGAATGAAAATCACAAACAAATCGCCTTCATTCAATCCGATCAATACAAATAATGAATAAAATAGTTTTTGGTGTAACTCATATTCGAAACAAATTCGTTATGCTTGACACCGGGAATGGAAACTACGGTTAAACCACCACGCTCATTTAACGAACGTAATCCAAACGAGTCGTTTACATAAATCTATCCAACAAAATAAATGCGCGTTGTGTTTAGATGTTTCCAACTGAGATTTGATATAAAATCACTTACATATTGCTCCTCCATAGGAACAATATTCAGATTTACGTCGTAAAATCCTGCGTGCCTAAAAAAGGACCAAATATCCAGTTTAATCATTAATGATTTCCGTAATTTACTTACTCGGACTGCCAAGGAATGATAACTTCATCCCCATCTCCACCAATCAATATTAGGTTGTCCAAACGTAAAAAGTTAGTTTTATAATCTTAAAAATCAAAATTCCAATCACTTAAAAATCAAAATTCCAATCACTTAAAAATCAAAAATATTTTCCGAATCTCAAGATGTACCTTCGCTGTCCGGATGATCTACGAGGTTGTTTATGTACGGGAGAAATTTTGACCGTTCCAGGAATAATTCCTGTTTAGTCGGATCTAAAGAAATACTTTGAAATACAATAAAAAATATCCAGTATTGGTCGTACCGTTCCAATACCCAGCCACCGATATTGTCTTTTGCGATAACTCCGTGTAAGCGATACTGTAATACCCAATTCATAAATCATCCCATTATTTCCGTATACAAAATCAAGTATTTACAGGTATACGTCTTCTCTCGTCAAATTGTTAATATTTAATCCAAAAAGATCGACATCGGTAAATGATACTGAAAAAGCGGAATGTTAAAAACATTAAAAAATTTAATTGAAATGTCGCCTCACTTCCATATTGGCCCATGAATGGACCGGCAACGCTCAAGAAATTCTTCACCGGATGGTTTGGAATAGTTTCAATGACAGCTCTCGCTATTAAAGTACCTAAAAATGTTATATTGTAAATTATTTGTATTTCGTATTACAGATAACGGGAATTAATGCTCGCCTTGAGAATGTGCTAGAATGTGCACTCCACTTGAGTATAGTGTAAATATCGGTTTCAGCACGTTTTGATAGACGCTAATTTGCTCCCACATTCCAAAGAAACTAAACAAAGTTGTGCCGGGCTGAATAAAAAATACAGGAGTTCCAGGATGCAATTTTTTGATTTCGTTGCAGACACGGATAAGGTTAATAGAAAAGTCCGCGACACCGGGGATGCAAATAACGGGCAAATAGCAACTGCCAATACTGATTCCGGTAAGTAGTAAAGAGAACAGGAGTAACCTGCTGTTGAAATTCATCTGGAAATTTACAGAAATATCAGAATAAATAAATAAAAATGCACAAAATATTTTATGATGTGCAGCTCAGTGGAGTAACAAAGGTATATAAATTTCAAGTACAAATTACAGAATAAATTGCCAGCAGCTGTGCACGTGTGATGTGCTAGTTCCATTTTAAATTGTTATTCAAACTGCAATCAAATTTTAAAAAAGATAAAAAACATACTTTGTTTGGGTGTTGAAACGACTAAACTTTAAAAAAAAAAAAAAAGTACTAAAATAAATAAAACCACAAAAGCCTCGCTCTCTAATGCAAGTTTATTAATATACGAACACAACACTCCAATCCACCATACAGCGTAAATCAGACAATTACTTAATGTTTGGGTATTTATTCGTCAATTCCTTCTGAGTTTGGTCAATTATTTTTTGTAATTCGCCAGACCAGTTCAATTTCTGTACTAATAATTCGATATTTTGCACCAAATCGCCTTCTAAAACGACATCCGTCGCTCTCTCGCTACAAACAAAACTCCCAACTGCACTTCTATTTATTAATAATCGAGGTGTCAATTGGCTCACTGTATCTGCGCAACTAGCAAACGGCTCAACCTTTCAAAAATTAAAAATTAAAAAAATTAAAAAAAAAAAATTATTTCTCTTTTTTTTCTTTACTGTACCTCTAATGAAGTCCCCATTACGATCAGAATATCGCATTCCGACATATCGATGAGATGAGTCCAGAATTTTGGAGGCAGTTGTTCACCAAAAAAAACTATATCTGGTTTTATAACTCCCTTAAATAATAAAAAAAAAACACATTTAATAAATTTAATTATAAATTTTATCAATTACAATCTCTACTTTGCATTTAGTACATTTCGGTATTAATCCTTTCAGGATTTCCAATTTAATCGCTTCACCGTCGTAGGTCTTTTTACACTGAATACAAGTAGCATCGGAGAAAGTTCCGTGCGCCTCGACGAGCAAATCGGGTTTAATTCCAGCCACTAAAAAAAAAAAATCGAAAACGTTTAATTTTTATTATTCACGGCCATCTTCGCAATGGAATTTCATTACGTCGTTCCAATCCGTCGATATTTTGCGTGTACATCCGTAGCAATTTATTTTTTTCTTGAAGTAGTCGTACGAAATAATGCGCGACATTGGGCCGATAATTCCCCGGATACAGTTCCCTCGCCAAGTCAAAAAACGGACGTTGGTCCATCTCAAAGTACATTATATCAAATATTGCCTCGGCGTACGGCAATTTGTATTTTTCCAGCTGGCTGTATAGCCCAGTTCCCGGTGTTCTATAATTAAAAATAAAAATTAGTAAAATTTTGATTTTTACGATTTATTTTTGTACCTGAAATCTGGTAATCCACTCGGGGTACTTATTCCAGCGCCGGCCATCACAACTATTTTTTCCACCGCATCGTTTTTAATAAGTTGTACCGCATCATCCACGGCCCATTTCTTCGTCGAATACTGACAGCTGAATTGTAGGATAATCAAAAATACAAAAATACAAAAAAAATTCAAATACAAAAAACAACTCACTTTTTAAACTTGAATTGTGGCACACGAAGAAACTGTCGAATAACTTGACAAACACTACATCAAGAAAACAACTTTCAAACCGACGAAAAGACAATAATTTAATTCTACTCACTTTTTCATCACTAAAACTCCTTATCTTAATTTCACGCGAGGCTTATTTACGTACGCGCCATCTATTGATAAACCGGCTAACCAACGCTTCAACGTAAAACAATTTAAAAAAACACAAAACTATCGTTTATTAACAACATCAGCAACTACAAATCTTCACATCATTCTTTTCCGCCAACCAAACTGTCTTTCGACACTTCCACGGGCCACCAAGTCGGTTTATAGGTGACCAACCGTCCATTGTAGCCCTTAACTTGAATCAGAGACGAACTTAGCCCTTCTTGCATTCTGATTTGAGCCAATCCAAACTTGCCGATCTTACTAATAAACCTGCCCACACTTCGTCCCAACTCGTTCTCGATCGAAGTCCACTTGTTGATCATATTTTTATCCTCAATTTCAAACACAATCGGCATAACCCTCTTCCTGATGACTCCCGTGTGGTGCGTTCTAGCAGTCAACTCCTGACCGACGTAACAACCTTTGTGGAAGCTAACTCCGTGCATGTAGTCGGCATTGCACTCCAACGGATAACACTCCGCGGGCGGCACGTCGTCGATTCCTTCCCACACGCCCAATCGATGGCGCAAATTCACGTAAGAGTCGCTAATTTCCGGCGAAATCACGGGCTCTTTTAATACCACTTTGGGGTGAATTCCTGGCGGCAGAATCATCCGAAACCCGAGTGACTAAAAAAAAAATTTTAAATAAATAAATAGAAATCAGTTGGCAGGGAATTCGGGGAATTCGGGGGTTACGGGTGGTGTAAAAATGAACCATTTTCGGGCGTTGAAATGCTCATTTTTGCACGTGAAACCCGTCTCTGATAATGGAAAACGGACTTGTGTTCGTGGATCTTTGGTGAGGACGGTCACTTTGCTGGGATCAACTACATCCGGGGGCGGAACATCCGCGGGTAGCTTGGCGTCCGGGGCTGGGAAACTGCATAGAACCCACACGGTGAATTGATCGGACACGTCATTCAATTCGATTTTCTTTCTGAGTTTGTATTTCGCTAAGAGGTCTTTGATTTCCGAAAGACAAGCCGCGTCACATTCGAGTAGAAAATTGTTGCTGCCTTTGGTTCCCGGCATCATGTTGTACACGATCATGTCGTAAAGAATTTGGCCCTGGAGATTGAGGATCAGCGCGTACATCGCCTTTTTCGGCCCTGAAACTAATTCAAAAATAATTCTCATTGAAAATTGATTTATTTTCATTTTTTTTCAAATAAAATGTTGATGCGTTTGATGATTTACCAGATGAAAGAGGTTGAGCTGGTCTACCAATTTTAATGTTAGGTTGAGATGGTGACTCTTAGAAATATTTAAAAAAAAATTATTTTTATTTTGAATTTTTTGAATTTTTTGAATTTTTGAATTTTTTTTTATATATTTTTTTTTTACCGGTGTCGTGTTCGTCGAAATGTCTCATGTCGTTCGTAATTAAACCCTGGAGAAAACTCGACGCTTCGTTTCCTCTAACTTGAATTAAACCACGTCGAGGCAATTTACCGCACACCACGGTGTTTAGAGCTGCTTTCGAGCTCATCAACCGGCAATTTTGGGACAACTTTCTCAGCCTAGAATTCGAAAAAAAAAAATTAAAAAAATTTAATCTCAACGTTTATTTTGCAACACTACCATCTAGAATTCTTCAATAAATACGCCATTATAGAATTAACGGGACAGCGGAGGAATGACACGCAGTAAACGGGAAAATTTGCCGGTTATCAGGAACGAACTACACCAGAATTCCGAACCTTTACACCATTTTGAATTCATTCGATCCGAACGACCTCTGTAGTGACAAATTTGGATAAACTCGACCTCTAGTGACAATTTTGGTAAACTCACACAGCCATCTTCGACAAAAAGAAGTATGATACCGCGCAAAATAACAGAAAAATTAACGAAAAAAATGAGTTTAAATCTTTTTATTCCTCAAAAATTACAAAATAGTCATTAGTTTGGCCGACCGCGTCCAAAACCGCCCCTCTGAAACAAAAAAAGCAGAAAATTACGCCCGAGAACGTTATTTTTCATTCAAATGTTTCATTTCTTACAAATTCCATGTTTGGTCCTCCCATGCCAATTCCAACATCACTCTTTTTATCTCCACCTGGTCCTGGAGCTTTGCGGTATCTGTCGCGTTCACCTCCCTCTTGTTTCGATGGTGCATCGGGCACTACAAAAAGAATAAAACAAAAAAAATTAAATAAAACCACTCAATTCACGTGTTTTTATTCTTAAATCTTACCTCTCGACCGTTGACGTGTCGTTTCTGGACGTTGTTGTCTCTTCAACGTCGACGGGACAATTTCCGGTGGGAGTTTAAGGAATTCTCTCAAATATTGAATCCCCTCGTTCGTTAAATACCAATAAAAATGCCTCCATGCGAACTGCTCCTTCACATATCCACGAGAATGTAACGACTGAAATGATAGAAAAAAAAGTTTAATTATCGCAATATGCAGCAAATTATTATTACTGTAATATTCACCTGTAATGCTTTGATTACGTGTAGATTCGGTACATTCAAGGTATCCGAGTGTTTGGGCGCGTGGAAATCTTTTTTCGCTACCAAAACACCTTCCTTGAATAAATATTCGTAGATTTGAACGCGGTTTTTCTTGGGCATCAACATCCTATAAAACACACTTTAATCAAATTATCGCCATTTCTACACACTTAAATAAACATCCGTAATACTTTAATGCTGAAATTTGCACCAAATATTAAAGGATGAAGCTGATTTTTACAGATTAAATGAAACCCACTTACGTGAACCACACTGCAGAAGGATAATGGCCGTCGCGAACCGGATCAAGAATTAAATGACACTTTCATACGTCATTTCCGGCAGAAAGAACATGGCGGCACCCATGCAGTTTGTTTACATTTTTCTATCGCTGACGACTCCGGGTGTTATTGGCATAAAATTTACGGAAAATGATCTGCAAAATTACAGGAACAGAGTTAAGGAAATGTTTTACCATGCCTACGACAAATACATCGAATACGCGTATCCTTACGACGAATTACGGCCATTATCGTGCGATGGAATTGATACGTGGGGAAGGTTGTGTACGTGTAAATGTAATAACATTAAGATATTTAAAAATATATTTATTTTTACAGTTTTTCTTTGACACTAATCGACGCGTTGGACACGTTGGCACTGCTGGGAAACTTGACTGAATTCCAAAGAGTCGCTAAATTAATCACCGAAAAATCTCAATTCGACATCAACATCAACGTGTCCGTTTTCGAGACTAATATCCGAGTGATCGGTGGACTTCTTTCCGCACATTTACTCTACAAAAAAGCCGGAATGGAACTGGAAGATGGTTGGCCATGTTCGGGTCCTCTATTGCGATTGGCGGAATCGGTAGGCCGTCGATTACTGCCCGCTTTTGACACCCCGACAAAGATGCCGTACGGAACCGTGAATTTACGCCACGGAGTACCGTCGAACGAGACGCCCGTGACATGTACCGCGTGCGTGACTTCGTACATCGTTGAGTTTGGTACGCTGAGCCGCTTGACGGGCGATCCGGTGTTTGAAAACGCAGCCATGACGGCGTTAATCAACATGTGGAAATCTAAATCGAAAATAAATCTAGTCGGGAATCACATTAATGTCCTAACGGGCGCTTGGACTGCCATCGACTCCGGCATAGGTGCTGGGGTCGATTCTTATTACGAATATCTAGTCAAAGGTGCAATATTGTTCCAGAAACCAGAACTATTGGAGATGTTTAAGGGTAATTGAATTATTTAATACAAAAACAAAAATAATAATTAAAAACTAAAACATATTTTTTTTTTTTTTTTTTAGAATACCGTAAAGCAATCGAGAAATATATGCTCAAAGATGATTGGTACATGTGGGTCAATATGCAGAGAGGTTCCGTCACGATGCCCTTATTTCAATCTTTGGAAGCGTATTGGCCCGGAGTGCTTGTACGTCGCCATTCGTAAATGATTTTGGATTTTAAAATTTTATTTCTGCAGAGTTTAGTGGGAGATATTCAAGCAGGGTTGAAATCTCTGCACAATTATCACCAAATCTGGAAACAATACGGATTTACGCCTGAATTTTACAATATACCTCTATCTGAAACGCACGTGAATCGCGAGGGATATCCATTAAGACCTGGTAAATAAAATTAAATAAAAATTAATTCAATTTTTATGTTGATGTCTTTATTTTTCAGAATTAATCGAGAGCATTATGTACCTGTACAGAGCGACCAAAGATCCGTTGTTGCTGCAAATGGGCGTTGACATTCTAGAGTCGATTCAGCACAGTGCGAAAACTCACTGCGGCTACGCAACGGTAAACGCGGAGATATCTGACAAAGATTTAATTTTTAAAGCTGAAAATTCTTTTTTCAGATCAAAGATGTCCGAGATCATAAAATAGAAGACAGGATGGAATCGTTTTTCCTAGCGGAAACGACCAAATACCTCTATTTGTTGTTCGACACCGACAACTTCGTTCACGGCAACGGTAGCAGCGGAACCGTCTTTCAGACGACCAACGGCCATTGCATTCTAGACGTGAATACTTACGTGTTTAATACCGAGGCGCATCCGATCGACATTTCCGCCGTGCACTGTTGCAGCAGTCAGAAGAAAGAGGACGATAAATTGCTGGGACAGTTCGAGGAAAACATCGATTTGTTAAGCGCTTATGGGCTGAAGAAAGGAAGAGATTTTTTGAAGGTTTTTCGAAGGAAACACGTGAGAAAGCGGAAAATCGTCCCGGTCAAGGACGAGGAAGGGTCGGCCGAAAATGGAAAAATAGTTTTGCAGGGTGATTTACCCGAGTTGAAAAGCGACGAGATCGGGACATCGAAATCGAGTCTTTGGGAGCAGGAAATAAGGAAGTTCGAAGAGAAAGTGAAGGCGGCGACCGAGACGTCGAGCGGCGAAGGCGAAAGCAAAACGGACACGGCGAAACAAATCGAAGACGTGTTTGAACTTTTTAAGGATTTAGCGCAGCAGTCGGCGGAGCACGAATTGAAACCGCCGGTGAAGGGCGAGAGAAACGCGAATAAAAGCGGATCGAAAATCGCCGAGAAACCTCTGGACTCCGAATCGGCGAAAACAATTTTACAAACTTTGGATCCCGAAAACCCGAAGCTGAATTCCACAATTACGAACGAAAAGGTGGAAAAAACCGCACCGGAAGTGAAAAGCGAGACGGAAAACGTCGAAACGAGTAAATTAGTGAGTGGGAAAGACTTGGAAACGGAAGTGGACGAAGAGGAGCAAGAGCGGTTGGAAGCGGAGAAAGAAAACGTTCGAAAATGGGCGAAAACGAAACCAAAATTCAAAAACGATTATTCCGTGCTCTCGTGCCCGGTGCAGTCATTCCTACTTCGCTTTTCCATGTTAGGCGAAACGTTCAACGTCGATTAATCGCAACATTCGAGTCATAATGTGTAAATATTCCGAAAACAAACCCAGAAAAAGAAAAAAATGTAAATAACATTTCTTTTGATTTCGTCAAATTCTCGAAAAATAAATGCAGTCAAGTTTATTAATGTCATGAAAAATGTACAAAACTTAGCAACTAAATAAATTCCACAGTTTTACAATATTTTAAGATTGTCAGATAAATTTGTATTTTTATTTTATTTTTTTTCTCTCCATCTAATTCATAAACTTTTTATCAACAAATTTACCTGAATTATATTCAAACTTTCATATAACCATCAAAAAAGATTTTTTTTTTTTTCTTCTTAACTATTTGGACCCGGAAGTTAGAAAAAAAATTGTCCTGCATTTTCGTACTGTCCAAACGAGGAGGGGGGAAAAAAAGCCAACACCCGAATTAATGCCTTTCTCGTACTATACAAATAACTAAACCTAATTGGCCAAAATGGGGTGTTAAATAATTTAAATATTTACAAGGTGCGGCGTTCCGGGTAGTTAATAAACAAAGTAACAATTAATCTGTCTATTAACGCCGTTGAGATGCCTTAGCGGACT
>JAQFXT010001859.1:0-14828 GCA_034683725.1 Strigamia crassipes
TCAAATTTGCAACAAAATGCATCAAATTTGCAACAAAATGCATCAAATTTGCAACAAAATGCATCAAATTTGCAACAAAATGCATCAAATTTGCAACATAATTTGTAATAGTTTACAAGAATTTGCTATAGTTTGTAACATGTTGTTATAATTTGTTACATTTTGCTATAGTTTGTAACATTTTGCAACAATTACTATAGTTTGTAACATTTTGCAATAATTGCTATAGTTTGTAACATTTTGCAACAATTACTATAGTTTGTAACATTTTGCAATAATTGCTATAGTTTGTAACATTTTGCAACAATTACTATAGTTTGTAACATTTTGCAACAATTACTATAGTTTGTAACATTTTGCAACAATTACTACAGTTTGTAACATTTTGCAGCAAAATCCGCACAAGTTTGCAACATTTTGCATCAAAATTCACTACAGTTTGCACCAACATTCACTATAAAATTTGCAAAACAAAATTTACAACAATTTGCAACAAAAATCACCCAAAACTACAACAAAACTCACAATCCTCTACCAAACGCAGGCATTATCACCATGGTTCTGGCAAATCTTCGACGTCACTTTCCCCGCCGTCGCCCTCTTGACCGGCCGAAGCTTCAACGCGATAATCCGCGAAGCATTCCACGACACCCAAATCGAAGACCTCTGGCTGCCCTACTTCTGCGTATCCACCGACATAACCGACAGCACCTACCGCGTCCACAACCGAGGTTCCCTATGGCGATACGTACGCGCCAGCATGACACTAGCCGGCTACCTACCCCCAATGTGCGACCCCTTAGATGGTCACATGCTCCTTGATGGCGGCTACACCAACATTCTACCAGGTAAACAAACCACAACAAAAAAATTACCATCAAATTAATTCCAAATTTTGTTCCAGCCGACGTGATGCAGCACAGGGGCCGCGTACAAACAATTTTGGCCGTAGACGTGAGCAAGCACGACGAACCGGAGTTTACGAATTTCGGAGACTCGCTGTCGGGTTTCCGAGTGCTTTTTAGTTGGATAAATCCGTGGGGGAAAGAATTAAAAGCAAGTTTTGTCGGTTTTATTGATTTGGAGCTGTTAATGATGGGATGAGGTAGGTTCCGAGTCTTCCGGATCTCCAGTCTCGGCTGTCGTTGGCGAGTGGCGTCCGGATGTTAGAGAAGGTCCGGCAGGATGAGAGTTTCCATTATATTCGGCCGCCGGTTAATAATTTTGAGACATTGGAGTTTGGGAGTTTTGAAGAAATTAAGGTTAGATGTCATGTTGAGAATTTACCACTTGTTTTGATAATATTCTCTGGTGCTTTGACGACCAATGAGAACGGCGTAACAAAACGGCCATCGTTAGTTCGACCAATCCCGAAGCGCGTAACAAACCCAATTCGCCTTTCGGATTGGTGGCCGTAGGTGGCTGCATTCACCATTTCGATAATGCGCGCTTGTCCTTTGCGCCATCTGTTGTGGGTTTTCACAACCAAAATACAAATGGCATTTTGATCCCGTTCGAACTCTTCGTGGTCGTTTCTCCGATTTTCTATCGGTAAATTCTCTCATAAAATACACCTTGCGCTTGAGTAATTGTCAAATTTAGGTCAGCACTCATCTTTTTGTCAGATAAGATGAGTGCGGACCTAATTATTTGACAATTACTCAGCGTGCTTGGTATATTACTACTGAGAATATGTTGCGCTAAGGGCCGGTCGCAAGGCAGGTTTAACGTGCCTGGGCCCTCAGTGGCAGTTTTACACCACTTGGGGTCCTAGGCGCAGTGTGATTTGGAGGCCCAGTGGCGTATTTCTGGTCTAAGGCGCTTCTAGGTACTTTTCATAGGGGCCCTAATATACATTTTTTTTTGGGGGGGGGGGAATTTAGGGGGGCCTCAGAAGCCTTTTTACAGTCTAGGGGCCCTTTTCATAGCTTTTTCTAGGTCCCTGAAATAAAAATTAAAAAAAAAATTTTGAGGCTTCTACAAATTGGAGGCCCTAAGTGTGCGTTTATTACGCCTAGGTCTAAATCCCACCATTGCGGGGCCCCGGGCTACACATGGGCCCCCAGAAAAATAAAAACTGAGAACAAATCTTCTCAAATACAATTTTTTTGTTTATTTTATTTACGTTCTTTATTATTATTATTATTATTATTATTATTATTATTATTATGCAAATTGTGTAGGGCCCAAATTATATGCGCTCAGGGCCCCTCTTGTGGAGAAGGTTGGTCAATTGTTTATAAATTGTTAGTGAAAGTGCTAGAGAGTAGGGTTTTTATTAAAACCAAATGATTTTGAGAAATTGTTGATTTTGTTTTAGGATATTGGATATTCATTCGCACGTGACTTATTAATAACGATGCGAGTCCAGGGCAAACTACCAGGTCCTTATTTCAAACACAAGAAAAAAGATTGAAACAAACAATTATTTCAACTGTATCAACTGTATCAACTATAAAGAATAATGTTTTTATTTTAAATTTATTTGTAAATAATTTTTTTAAATAAAATTTAAAATACCGTGCTAAACCATCTTAGATACCAAAACTCTGCGTAACGCATCTCTTTTTTTTGGATTGAATGCGTCTGAAAATAAACATCAAAATCCATTTAGAAATACATGTAAATTGTGTGATTGGTGGATGGTTACCACGTGGTATGGAGTCACCAATGTGGCAATGGATGCTTATAATTTTAAAGAAAAAACAACTAGTAAATATATTTGATTAGGTTTTGGCTTTTATTCATGTATTGTGTTGTCTAGGGGTTAGTTTCCGGTTGTGTCATGTTGCCATGACACAACTCACGTCAATCGCCAACTGCTTGGTTAACGAGAACCACGCGGGCGGCAAAGTTATTCACCGTTTGCCGGTCACCAACCAGACTCTGCTGACCGTCTCAGGTTACATCCATGATGCGTTTATGGATCAATCGTAATGTTAAAAAAACGTAATCGGTAACACGACCCATCACGTTGCCATTCGTGCAAGAACTGCTTCTTTGGTGTCTTGGTTGTCAATCGGACTTCGCTGACTGTTTAGGCCACGTCCACGACACGTTCATGGCTTTGTTCGTTTGTTCGAAGGACGTGATTGATAACGTAACCCATCAAGTTGCTGTTTGTATGAAAACTTTTGACTGATTATCGGTCACTGACAACCGCATCCCAATTGCCATAACAACCCACCAGTAACAGGAGAGTTGACGTTCGATGACATCACTGGTCATCAGCCAATGACGTCATCGCCCAATGGCGCGGTACCTACGCATGGTGCAGAGTGACTCTATAAAAGGGAACGGACTTTCTGTCCCAAAAGAGTTCTACTGCAACCAGCTCCTTAACAGGGTGTGGTTCTTAGGTCACTCCTTGTAGCCATGCTGAGGTTTAGAAAATTGACCGTCATGTCATTCTCAGTATCGTGAACCATTACGTGACTCGGACAATTGTTTACATTGTCATCGTTGCCCATTCGGTTACCCTAACCACGTGGTCAGCGTTTGGCCGTGGTTGGGTGATAGCAACATCACCCGAGCAATAGAAAAAGGCATTGACGAGACTGCCTTTGGACACTGAATAAAGGCTGCGAAGCAAATAATACAGTTTCTTAGTGTCATTTCTTAAACGTGTCGTGCGTCCGGCGAGGTCTTGACCATCCGGATTAAGACAGTCGTCCATCCACTCTCACAATCTGCCTCCTTGAAGGCTTCGTAGAACTGTCTTTCGGTTTCGCCTTGTGCTCAGTAGTCAGGAGACCATTTCTAGCAGGCAACTCCATCTGGTGGATGTTGCTCGTGGCGGATCATCGGTTCATCCGGTGTCTGCAACGCGGTCACAACTAATTAACTGTTTACAATGAGAATAGATCCGACACTCGAATCGGTTGATAGAATGACATTAAAGTGACATACAACATGTTGCTATAGATATTTAGTTTTATTTTTACACTGGATATCCATAAACTTCCAATTCACATATGGAAAGAATGTTATAATCCGGTATTTGACATTCGGTGCAATTACGGACTATTTGAACACTCAGGTGTTGACCAGCGAGACAAGGAGCGCAAGTGAGATTAAAAACGTGTCCTTGCTCGAAACCACCGCCTTCAATTTCGGAACACAAGTTGTTTTGAGAGAATACTTGTCCCAGTCCATCCTCAACATGGTCGCCAACTCTGACCTGAATATCGTGGTATCTATCGGCTAATTTTATCATCGGTATTAATTATTACTGTCAATTTTTGTCAATTTTTTGAGAATAAATTACCGAATACCAAATTACTCAATTTCCAAATGTGGAGAGAATTTTTCCTTCATATTTATTGAGTTTTTTTTTTTGGTTTTTCGTAAATTATTCCCAAAAACAAAAAAAAAATTATTATTTTTTTTTTGTTATTTTTACGCACCACAGCAGTTATCGTTTCGGGAATAAATACGAACATCCGTAACGACGTATCGTTTTCCGAAATCAAGCCGCAGCCACGGAAATTTCTCATCTTCTACACGATGTTCGGCCGTGTGTGTACACGTTTCACCGGTCCAAAACCTCTGTTCTGTATCTCCATCTATTGCCAGACTGGCGGCTCCACCGTAGTAATAATTCGTACTTTGAAATGCCGTTGAACATCTTGCTACATTTCTTACTGGGCCTAATTAATAAATTTAAAAAAATTACATATTTTGTATGCACACACAGTGGCTACATATCTTACTGTATTGGCGATAAGGACACGCCTGAAAGTCCATTGGATGTGCTGTATAAAACAAAAAAATCACAACTTCAAAAATATTATCCAAAATTGTAAATTATATTTGTTACTTAACCGCAAAGTTCTTGGTGGTTTTCATCTTCTGCGAAAACTATCGCAAGAACTATTCCCAGACAAACCTGAAATAAAAGGAAAAATTTAAGTTGCAATCGCAATTGCAAAGAAGCAATAAAAGTTTCTATAACTGCCAAAGACATAAATAATCCAAAAATCAACGCACAAAATAATCGGTAAAGTATTGTACGATATGTGACCGTCTGGTACCCAGCGGTCACTGGGCAGAAGGCAATCGGTTCTTTGCAGCTCCCAATTGCCAGGTGGAGCTGCAACTTCGGAAGTGACTGGACGTGCGATCAAAGTCCAACTGGAAGTGCGACCATGGATCCGTTGGTTTGGACAGTCGTAACACGAACAGCATGGCACATGGACGCGCTTTTAGCATCACTCCGAACCATACGACCATACGGACCATCTTTCACGCGTTGGAAGTGGCAGTGCTGCTACTCTTCGGGACTTGAGCGTCCCTAGTCGGCCATTTTATTAAAACTCTGTAAAACGCCTTGGCAGGCTAGTTAACCACATGCTTTATGAGTGCCAACTTTGTTTAGTTACTCATTGATCACTATTTAATAATGATTGCTCAATGGTGGTTCTAATTATGGCCTAATTCAGCAGTTGCTCAAAGTCCCTTTTCTTGGAGAGCCTCCAAATGGTTGGACATGTATACATTTACTTAAACTTTGCACCCACAGAAGAATATTGCTCACTAAATCACTGCTATGGCATCTTATTTTATATTACAAAAATGTCTGTGAAATAAACACTTTTTAAAAAAATACAAATTTTACCTGCAACTGTAGAAACATTAACATTTTCAAAGAGGAACAGGTAAGTTTAGTAGTAGCAAGCATTATATATACACGCAAGTATATCTATGTTGATGATTCAGCTGTATGGTTATTTATTCCAAATAGATCTACTCTCAATTGAATTTATTATGTTGCCAGAAAACTTAATGTTTACCTTATATCAATCAATCAATAATGGCAGGCTAAAATGTCGTACACTTAGGAAGGTTTTATCGGTTAAGTTTTTTATATATTTACACTTATTAACTGCAGAAAAATGATCTTAATGGCAACTGACATATCCTTTTCCTTACATTCTTTATTTATCTGATACTTTTTTTTCCTTTAATTAGATGTTCGATGAAACTTTCAAGTGGCAAACTCTGTAAATGTTCGTCAATGACGTACGAGCCGCGCTCGCAACCAGGGCCGGATTAAACTCTGTGGCAGTCCCTAGGCAGTCAAAATCTTGGGGCCTCCTTTGCGTATTAACTCGCAGAATTCTTTGTTTTTGGAGTTTTCTCGTGCACGGGCCCCTAAAAAGCGCGGGGCCCATAGGTGGTTGCCTACTCTGCCTTATGGCTAATCCAAACCTGCTCGCAACCCCCACATCGCGTGGGGGGCCCAAGACAGAAAACAAGGCCCCAAAATCTTAGGTTTAAAAATGAAATAAAATGAGGAGGTTCAATTTTTCGTAGTCGCGGGGCCCCCTCTGCCTAGTAACACATACTGTAAAAATCTTCTTCATATTTTGTTGCGTAAAGTTTGCAAAATGTACGCGAAAAACTATATCAGATAAAAAAAAATTTATTTTATGATTAAAAACCGTAAAGGGGATCAAATAAAACAAAAAATAAGAATGAGAACAAAAAAAAAATTTACATTGTCCATTATGAATAAAACAAATCTGCTGTGAACCAAAAAAATAAAAACAAGAAATATGCGCGTATTATAGGACACTGATTTAATTTTACCAGTAAAAAAAAAAACATTTAATTTCATAATTTACAAAAATGAAGTGTTTAGTTTAAAACTAAATATTTATCACTTCCATGTTAATTCTCAGTAGTAATATATCGAGCACGCCGAGTAATTGTCAAATAATTAGGTCCGCATGAATCTTATCTGACAAAAAGATGAGTGCTGACTTAAATTTGGAGTGGTTAATTTTTGTAACAACCCTGTTTTTTTGTTTCGGGAAATTTGCTACTATTTTAGTAAAAAATGGACGCAATGTGACTCGATTTATTGCAAAATGTCAAGTTTCACAACTTTTTAAAAGAGAGTCGTGTTAAACGAGGAAATAACCGGATATTTAATCCATCACTATTCACAAATAACATCCTGTCTTTTTTTTTTTTTTTTTTTTTTTTAATTTAAAAAAAAACTTTATCCGTTCCACACTTGACGGATTTACATATTTAATAGATTTACATACTATAAAAGTCGTTTTTATTTCATTGTGTATAAGTCTAGCGTCGTTGCGACCATATTCAACGAGCCATGAAGAAGGTAATAAATCATCAAATTAAAAACTGGGTATACTGTATTTTGAAATATTAATTTTAGATAATTATTATCGCGTTGGCCACTATTTTATTCTTGGGATTTGTGCAAATTGAATACGCAGACGCAATTGTTTGTCCGAAAAACTACTGCAAAAAAGTTACGTGTGATGCAGTAACCAAATGTAAAAATGGTTATATTAAACAAAAAGGAAGTTTCTGTGGATGTTGTGCCGTCTGCATAAAATATATAGGTAAGAACGGTTTCGATTTGTGTGTTATTATATTGTTTGTTATTTGAATTTTGGATTTGTGGACAGCTGAAGGTGGCTCGTGTTTTACGCTCCGAGGTGTTCCACGGAAAACCGAGTGCGGACCCGGCTTGCATTGCGATCGAAAAACTAACACTTGCAAGAAGGATTAGCCGATACTAAAAGTTAATAACCAATTGACAATCTGTGCTTGCAAAGAAATAAAATAAAAATAAATTAATGATTGTGTGGTTGTAAAGATAAAATTTGGTTTTAAAAAAGCAAACATTTATAAAACTATTTATGCACGACACTAAAAAATACATCGGAGAAACGACCACGAAGAGTTCGAATGGGATAAAAAGGCCATTTGTATTTTGGTTGCGAAAACCCACAACAGATGGCGCAAAGAACAAGCGTGCCACCAATCCGAAAGCGAATGGAGTTTGTTACGCGCTTCGGGATTGGTCGGACGAACGATGGCCGTTTTGTTACGCCATTCTCATTGGTCGTCGAAGCACCAGGAAAACATTATCGAAACTATAGTGGTAAATTCTCGAGTCATCTTAATTGCAACAATCGGTCCTCGAGCCGATGCATTCAAACAATACTACCCAAACAATACTAACTCAGTAAATCCATCAAACCCCAACCCTAAAAAAAAAAAAAAAATCAATAATATGTCTTCAAGATCAGTTGTAGACACAGACGTGATGACTATCAACAGGTTTGTGATGGAAGGCCAACGGAACATTCCTCACGCAACGGGTGAATTGACTCAACTACTCACAGCAATCCTAACGTGTATAAAAGCCGTTTCGGAACGCGTTTTAACCTCAGCAATCCACAAAAAGTAAGCAAAACACAAAATACAAAACCAAAAACAAACAAAAAATCCACCGAGTCATTTGTATTAAGGGCGCAAGGCAAATCCGGCTACGACTACATGGACAAAATAGCCAACAAACTGTTCGTAAACCTGCTGCGCACGTCGTTCACGACATGTCTGATGGTGTCTAAGGAGACTGAGAATCTGATCGAAGTCGCTCTCAAAGATCAAGGCAAATACGTGGTTTGTTTCGACCCCCTCGATGGGACACCCAATGTCGAATGTCTGGGTCCAGTCGGTTCGATTTTTTGCATCTACAAACGGGTACGATTATCGAAATATCGAAAATTATTTCAATTTTGAATGGCGTTGTTTAGTTGCCGGATCCAGTGCCAAATTCGTGCGTCGTTGGTCAACCGTGTGCGAAAGTATGGCCGACGATTGAAGATGCGTTGCAATCCGGGCGCAATATTATTGCAAGCGGATACGCGGTGTATGGAAGTTCAACCGTCGTTGTGTTGTCGACGGGTCAAGGAGTGAATGGGTTTTTGTTGGACCCCGTAAGATGTTATGTTGTCGTGTGTCAGATAGAAATTTGACGTTTTTTTTTTTTTTTTTTTTTTTTTTTTTTTTTTTTAAATTAGTCGATAGGCGAATTCGTGCTTTGTATGCCGAATATACGGATCAAAGAAAAAGGACAGTGCTATAGCATCAATGAAGGACGTGCGGGTTCCTGGGATAGAGCTGTGACGCAATACATACACGAAAAGAAATTCCCCAAGGTAAAAATTTCTATGGGCCCCAGATATTTTTAAATTTCTTGCAGTGGTAAATTAATAACGCATGGGGCCCCAGATATCCCCAAATTTCTTGCAGTGGTAAATTAATAACGCATGGGGCCCCAGATACCCCCAAATTTCTTGCAGTGGTAAATTAATAACGTATGGGGCCCCAGAGACCCCCAAATTTCTTGCAGTGGTAAATTAATAACGTATGGGGCCCCAAATACCTTCAAATTTCTTGCAGTGGTAAATTAATAACGTATGGGGCCCCAAATACCTCCAAATTTCTTGCAGTGGTAAATTAATAACGTATGGGGCCCCAGATAACCCACAAATTTCTTGCAGTACAGCTATTTACACTTTATACAGTGGCATACCAGAAGGGGCACATTGGGGACTATGCTCAGCTATATTTTTTTTCTTTTTTTTTGGGAGTGGGCCCCCAATTTGTGTTGTGGGGCCCCTTGCGGGTACGGCCGGACGCCATTGAACATCAATGGCAAACTGATGGACAAACTTAAACCAGCTGTACTGCAGGGAAGCTTGTGCTGCAGCGAAGCTTGTGCTGCAGGAAAGCTTGTACTGCAGGGAAGTAATTTTAAAGCTTGTACTGCAGGGAAGCTTTTTTTCTATTTTAGTCAGGTAAACCATACATGGCTCGGTACATTGGATCAATGGTGGCAGATGTTCATCGAGTGTTGATGGAAGGAGGAATTTTTTTGTATCCCAAACATGCAGATAGAGTGAGTGCGGAAATTTGAATTTTTTTTATTTTTTTTTTTTTATTTGCAAAGTTTGAAAAATCGATTGTTTGTTGCAGTTGCGATTGCTTTACGAATGCAACCCAATGGCGTTCATCATAGAGCAAGCCGGTGGGAAAGCAACAACCGGAGAAACGTGCATTTTAGATATCCAACCGGAAACGCTTCACCAAACCACGTCTGTCTATTTGGGTTCGGCTAACGATGTTGACGATTTAGTAAACTTATTTACTAAACACAAAACTGCAGCGAAACTTGCTGAAAAGAAGTTCTGGCAATAGCAGTGTGATAATACAAGTATTACAAATAAATTTTAATGTCATAATGTTTGCAAGATATATATATATATATATATATATATATATTTTTTTTTTTTTAAAAAAGAACAAATACAATAAATTCCGTATAAAAACAAGAGAAATTAATTTTTATTTCACTTCGTTTAACGTTGATTAATTTATATTAAAAAAACACACTCTCGTTACAGTTCCTGAAAGCCAAAACTCATTTTTAATATATTTTTTCGTCTTCAAATATAAAGTGCATTAAATGTTTCTGTATGTATAATTTTGCAATTTTGTGATTTTTTTTTTATTAATCACAAAATCAATTAATTATGATTAAGGGGTTTCATTAAATGTACGGTTTTGTAATTTTGTAATTTTTCATTAATCACAAAATCAAATCATTTGTGATGCCCTCAAATTCTGAAAACAGTCACATTCAATGTGATCCAGAAAATTCTGCGTACAATTCAATTTGTCTTTATATTATTAAGAATAAAATTAAGCCATCCGGATTCCGTTTTTATTAGTATTTTTTGTTTTATGGCGATTACTCAAAGCAGTTTTTAAATTTTTTTTTGGTAGGTTTAGTTTAGGGATGTTTCGGTACCGAAAAATACCGGTTTACCGAAAAATACCAGTTTACCGAAATACCGGTTTTGCAAAAAGTCCAGTATTTGAAAAACTCTAATCGAGCCGCCTTCATTTTGTTTTGTGTTTGACAAGCCTGGAAATCGCATTTTGTGGTTTTGCATATTGCGTGTGATTGGTGGAACTGATACCACGTGACAAATGAAACCCCTTAATAAAGTCGTTTATGGTTTACGCTAGGCCTGTGCGATATTACGATATATCGCAAATGCAATATCAAATTTTAAATATCGCAACTGAATGTCGCGTATGGATGTTGCTTGCGATATATCGCAATTTGCGATATATTGCAATATATTGCGATATTGCGATATATTGTGGTCAAAAAATAAAAAATAAAACATGTGATTAAGTGGATTTTTGATCAATAAAGAGTAAAACAAAATGAGTTATCAATATTTTTAGCCAAAAAAATATTGAAACAAAGTGATTTTTCAATATTTTAGTCCAAAAAATGTTAAAACAATGTAAATTTTCAAACAAACATAAAAACAATGTGATTTTGTACGATATATGCAATATATTGCGATATTGCAATATACTGCGATATATTGCGATATTGCGATATATTGCGATATTGCGATATATTGCGATATTGCGATGTATCGCTTTTTCTGTGCGATATATTGCTTTTGCGATATATCGCTGCCAAGTGAATACGAATGCCATATCGCATTCATATTTACTTTGAAAAAATATCGCACAGGCCTAGTTTACGCCATTCAAACATAAACTTTGAATGCACCCTATTGTAATTTTCTCTTACCTTTTACAAGATATATTTTCATTTCCACTTACACATAGAAGCATTAGGACATTGGGATACGTATTGAGTACTATAATATCACTTTTAGTTGAATTTGAGTTCTTTAAACAGCTGTAGCGCGCACACACACTTGACCAAACCAAATCTAAGCATTCGAGACTGTTTATCCAGTTTGAAATCATCTTTTCTTGGATGCAGCTTTTGACGTTCTTAAAAATATTTAAATTAAATTTTTCTCTACAAATCGATTTTATATAAAAAAAATAAAAAAATAAAAAAATAAAAAATTTACTTGCGTTTTAATCGTCTAAGTCGACTCGATAACTCTTTGTCAACACTGGTGATGGAGATAATTAAAGCCAGAAAGGGCCAGCAAACAGATATAAACATCCAAACACTGCCATAAATTTCCAAAACAAACCCAAACAACACGAGTACAAACGCAAAGATCAATAAAAACGCGTCAAATCGGTTCCAAACGGTGATGCAGATGAGAAGGGCTGCGAAAAGTGCTAAAAGACTCGTGCTGACGAAAAAGAAGTCTACGAGAAGTTGCAGAACATCGTAGAAAGCAATCCAACACAGTTCATCCCAGTCAAAAAAAATCATCTGTACATTGCTGGAGACTTGAAATTTGGAATTTAGGGCTAAGTAACTTAACCCAACCAAATAACAATAGCCATCTTCAAAGCTATCCGCATTTTCAGCGACACAAAATCAACGAAAATTCCAATCCGAACGATAATTTGGCGTGTAAAACAACAAAAAAATTTTAAAAACAAAAAAAAAATTCGCAACTGATTATTCGCTCGAAACACTAAAACCGCATCACCTAAATACGGCGCTTCATTCCGCAACAATCAAACAAATCAAAACAATAACAAAAAAAACAAAACATCCATTTTGAAAAAGAAAAAAAAAAAATATCTCAAAATCTCGAGTAAATTTCAAAAAATCGACACATCCGATGTCGTATTTCCACATACTACGTTTGGCAACTTCGACCGGATACGGCGGATGTTTATTCGCGGCTCTAACGCACAAACGGAGACAAAATTTCATGAAAGTGACCGCGGATGATGACCAGACGTTCTCGCAGTCGTTTCTCAACGAGCCGTGCGTCGAACCCACCTACTCCGACGTTTCGGGCCTCGATCCCGCGAGTCAACCTTCGAGTACCTTTGCCCTGCAAAGACGAGAACACCGACGGGGGTTAAACCGTCCTCCGGCCGACGAATCCACGCAACAACGCGGCTTGAGTGCCATTGCTACGCGGGACTACGGTCCGGAAGACTATGTGACCCCAGCTCGCCGTCCCCGAGTTGCCTATTTTGACGAAGAGGCTACCATTCCTTTGGAGCCGGCTATTGTCGACGAGGACGATTTTGAAGGGTTCCAGCAGTTTTCGTACCGCGAAATTGGAATAGACGAGTCGATGGTCATCAGCCAATCGCGGCGCGACGAGCATGGTTTCGGACCTAGTGATTCGTTCTTGGTAAACGAAAGGGAAAAACATGGCGGACTGTATGACCTCAACGACGATTGGAGTATCAAGGAGTATAATTTGGACCAGGAGGGGAAAAAGGTTAATAAAAAAGCCGGCGCGGCTTGTCTGGACTGGGACGAAGACGAAGAGCAACCGGAGTTCAGTAAAACGACCGGTCAGTTGCCGAGTTACGGCGCGTTTATGTCGCAGTCGGAGGTGTCGGCGCAGCGGAAAGAATACGAAATGTATGCGGATAAAAGGCGACAGGAATTGGTCGAAACGTTTAATCAGGGTTATTTGAAACTGCTCGCCAAACAGCGCGCCGACGAGGCGAAAGACGAACTCGACGAATTCGACGATTTCGACAAAACGGGCGAGATTACGGTTGTGGAGAAGAAATCCGACGTCGACGATATTACGGTTTTACAACGGAAAGTCGACGAGAAAACTCCGGGGTTCGCCCCGCAGACGGGCAAACGGGCCATTTTTCATGAGTTCGCGCACTTCAGTCCACCGGAAGGCAAAAGTAGTACCCCGGCCGTCCCGAGACACAAACCGGTCGAGGAACCCGAACCCGTACCCGCCCCCGCGCCCGCGCCCGTCAGGGAAACCATTTGGGGTTTCGGTGTCGATGATGATGACGAAGAGGTGTTCGACGATCAAGAGAATGTTCTGGTGTTTCAGGAGGGCGAGAACGAGGCTCGGCGCAGAGAAAAAGTCAATTTAGCGTGGATTAAGCGGGAAGAAACGGAGAAAGCCAAGCTGCCCATGCAGTGCAAGTATATGGTCACTGGCACTGCGGACGACTGGACTAATCCGCAAAAAAGTCGACTTTACGAAAGAACGCAAACCCCGTCGAAGCCGCTGTTTAAGTTCTACGAAGACAAACCGGCCAGACGGCCCAAGTCGCCTAAGAAAAGTCCAGAAGTGGACACACCGGCCAGACGGCCCAAGTCGCCTAAGAAATTTCTGGAAGTGGACGAACCGGCCAGACGGCCCAAGTCGCCTAAGAAACGTCTGGAAGTGGACGAACCGGCCAGACGGCCCAAGTCGCCTAAGAAACGTCTGGAAGTGGACGAACCGGCCAGACAGTCCAAGTCGCCTAAGAAACGTCTGGAAATGGACGAACTGGTCCAGCTAAAAGTAGTTCCTCAAATCGCAGAATTCAAGTGTGATTCTCCGGATTCGAAGCGTTTTAAACCGAAAAAGTCGTCGAGTGATCGAAGAGGTGGTGAATGGGACCTCAAAGCACGACGGGAAAAACGTGCTTCGGTGCCCAGAGAGGAGGATGTGAAACGCCAGTTGCCGCCCGCGTTTCCTAAACGAGGGGTTCAGAAATCAACAAAAGAGAGTTCGAAAATTGACCCGTGTGGATCGCCTTTGCGTGACCGGTCGCCTTTGCTTCCCATAGGAGGAGTTTTCTCGGGGAAGAGTCATTTTCTCGACCGGAGTCCGTATACCGGTGGGAACAACATCTTCCCGCATTTTCAGTTGCCAATCAGAAGTGTTTTGGAGTTCAAAGACTTTTTGTTGTGTTATGATACTCAAACCAAGTCACCGGTTTGGACGTTGGAGCACGTGACGAAGGAGAATTTGAAAGAAATGTCGTGGTATCCTCCTCCGACTAAAAAGGACAGTAAAATCCCTAGCGAGTTTCAGGCAGGCAAACAAGACTATTGGAAAGCGATGAATAAATTCAGGGAACTTCAGCTTGCACATGTGGGACTGCATGCTGATAATGCAGAAGACACTTGTGTGTACACTAATGTAGCACCTCAGGTAGAAAGTATTTCATTAGTTGCATTCAAAGTTTCTATTTACTATAGTCTGTTTCACAAAACTTATGACAAACTCCCATTGGCTATTGACCTGTCCGCAGCCATTACATCATTGTTA
>JAQFXT010001860.1:0-14822 GCA_034683725.1 Strigamia crassipes
GTACTGTTGAAGAGATGTACTGTTGAAGAGATGTACTGTTGAAGAGATGTACTGTTGAAGAGATGTACTGTTGAAGAGATGTACTGTTGAAGAAATGTACTGTTGAAGAGATGTACTGTTGAAGAGATGTACTGTTGAAGAGATGTACTGTTGAAAAGATGTACTGTTGAAGAAATGTACTGTTGAAGAGGTGATCACTTTTTATGACTTGTCGAAGACATGACTTGTTGAAGACGTGACTTGTCGAAGACGTGACTTGTCGAAGATATGACTTGTTAAAGACATGACTTGTCGAAGATATGACTTGTCGAAGACATGACTTGTCGAAGACATGACTTGTCGAAGAGATGAGCAAACACCCATTTCTTCAGCCAGAATGAGAATGATTTGGACTGAATTACAAAGTGACTAACATGGTCATCACCTAACCTAACCTAACTTAACGAGCCTTGGAAATTTCTATTGGCTCCCCCTGCCTCCTTGGTGACCCTGGTAACGCATGGTTACTGAAGCAAAGTACCATAAAGAGCTAAAAGTTTTCTCATAAATTTAAGGTTTGATTGATGCCATTATTGAATGATATTAGCAGAAACATTTTTAGAATTTTAGCATAATTAAAAACATACATTAACAAGCCAACCACAACGTCTAGGCAATTTTACTTTGATCACCATCTTGTATTTAACATTTCCAAATTGAAATTGCAATGCTAAACGAAAGGAATTTTAAAATTGTAAACGTGACATTATTTTTTGTTTGTGTTATAACTTACAGCTTGAAACATGAGCAGCCGGCGCTATTAAAGTAAGATGGTTTTTAATCGTAAGATTAGTGCGTGATTTTCTCTGCAAACATATGTGCTTATTTATTGGAATAAACAAAAGGAAAGATGAAGATTTACCATTTCAAAGTATGCATCTGTTACACAATTAGGATTTCTCAAATGTTTTAGCATTTCTGTCATTGACAGTTTGCGTGGCAGCTGTATCAATGAACAGATATACGGGATTCTTTTTTCTTCAATGTAATTTTTATATTCTTGTGTCGTTGGAGGGAAAATGAACACATTTGGAAAAGAGTCATACCCAATTTCAATTAAATATGCGTCAACTGTTGTTGGTTCGCTGATGTAATGCAAAATTCGCTCTGTAGTTTGGAAAATACACGCTGCCAAATTCACAATGAGCAATGTGAAAACAAAAATAGACGTCTTCTTATTCTTTTTTGAAATGGTTTTCAGAGAGTTGAAAAATGCTGGTGTCTCCGATTGTCGTACCATGACATTGCCCAGAAAGTGTTGGATTTTTCTTTTTCGACGTTGTCGGATCGGTCCGAATGGTCGAAACAAATTGCGTTCACCCATTGTGTTTTACTTGCAGACGTGGTTCAAATTAAATGTTTCTTCAGATATTTTTATAGCTGTAACAAATAAAAATAAAATACTTTTTGCAAAGTAAAATACGTGGTGGACCAGAAAGACCTGATGATTTTGTAAATGTAATTGCACTGTAACTAATTAAAAATTTTAGCTGCAACTTTTAATTTTTGACACTTTTGAGTGTCATTTTTGAACTCAGCACACTTTATTCGTATAATGTTTTTTTTATATTTTTAAATAAAATTATAAATTGATTTTTTATCTGGCAAAAAGATGAGTGCTGACTTAAATTTGACAATTACTCAAGCGTGTGATGTATTTTATGAGAGAATTTACCGATAGAAAATTGGAGAAATGACCATGAAGAGTTCGAATGGGATCAAAATGCCATTTGTCTTTTGGTTGTGAAAACCCACAAAGGACAAGCGTGCATTATCGAAACGGTGAATGCAGCCACCAATCCGAAGGCAAATTGGGTTTGTAATGCGCATCGGGATTGGTCGGACGAACGATAGCAGTTTGTAACGCCGTTCTCATTGGTTGTCAAAGCACCAGGGAACGTTGTCGAAGCTAGTGGTAAATTCTCACTACAATCAAAACCCACCATAACCAGCATTAAAACCCACAGTTGCAAAACCATCAGAATCCTTGTGCGTCAACAAAACATGACAGAATTCCTTCTTATTGAATACACCACGTAATTTCTTACAGTTTACGATTTGGTAAGTTCAGCTTTGCCTTCTCACTCGATCAAAAATGTATTAGCGTTCAACCTACCTTAAACTATGAATAAACTAGTCGAGTTATGTTTTAACCAGCAACATGTCTGGCTGCACTTATTCTAACTCTGCAACCAAAATGGTACTTTAGTCAAGACAGACTAGCTGATACCAGATTATTTTAATAAAGTATGTGTAACATGTCAAGTAGATCTCCTTTTTAATGATAACTCTCGGGACAGTTTGATTGTTAGGTACAAAGCCAACATTTTTACCTGTTTTCTCCAAACCAATATTTCCTTCATTGACATTAAATACCACTTGTCAACTGTTCTCCACTATACACTGAAATTAAGAAATAAATTTTTAAAATATTTTTCTAGATTGTGGATTATAGATGAGATGCATGAAGGACTAATCCTGGGAAGCAAAACGTTGTGTGTTACAACTCAGGGGCAGATTAAATCTTATGGAGGTCCCTAGGCAGTCCCCTTTGCAAATTAACTTGCAGAAATTTTTGTTTCTGGAATTTTCCCGTGCAGGACCCTTAAAAAGTGTGGGGCCCCTTCTATATGACATTACTTTTGCTACACTTTTTGTCCAGAATCCACAACAACAGGTTGCTTTTCCAGTAATTACAGTGTACGTTTGTACATATTACTGGTTGTCTGCTGTAGATACAAAATGTAAATATAAATCGTCAAAAAATGGTATTATTAAAATTTTTTTAAATTAAAATATTGTTTAACGTCAAAGGTGGCCCACTTCTTCAGGGGCCCGCTTGCCTTTGGGCTATTGTTTTACCTTATGGTAGCAGAGGATGGTTGTTCTTCATCTCAATAAGGCTAATTTTAATTAAACCTGAATTTAGTAGCAAAATTTTAGGTAATGCACACAAAAAAGTTTAATTTTTTGCAGAATATGATTTGGACGTCAAAAAGCTAACCTGAAATCCGGTGTGCAAATGAAGTGTTGAGTTAGGAATATGATAGTTGATTGCTCTTAACAGAGTTCAGTTTTATGTGATATCATACAACTGCTTGGCCAGGCTGACTGCGTGTCACAAATAGCTACTCTGAATACTATTGGTTTCATTCGAATGTAAGTTTAAAAAAAGTTAATATGAATTATTCATTTTACGATTTTAACGAGCCAAAGACATTAATCATTCATTTTATGATGGAAAACAAACAGAAATCATTAATCATTCTTTTTAGAATGTTAAACGAGCCAAAAACATTAATCATTCATTTTGGATGTGGTGTCAAAAGTAGAAAGATGTTAACTACCATGATTGTAACTATACTCTGTTTCACACAACTTGCGAAAAACTCCCATTGGCTATTGACCTGTCACAACCATTACATCATTGTTACGCATGCACAATTGAAAAATAGTGCAAAAATGCACTTATTCGCCACAAGAAGACGCTGATCGACAATAGCGCCAATAGTACACTATTTTTAGAAGCAACCTTGACCGGTTAGCCTGGTTAGCCCGGTTGGGGTTCAGTTTTGGACCCACTTTCGATTCCAGTTTTTAATTCTTTTTATGGCTACTTCAAATATGTTCAATTTTAAACTTTTTTAAGTTTTATTTTTATATTTATTTGTACGTGGTTAATACTTTATTTTAGGAATGTTTTAGTGAGTACTAAACTGCCATTTTTAAATTTGACTCTTCCTTATTGGTTGAGAATGATCACATGATCAAGTTATATGTATTCTTGAGCTTGTGATATGCCCAACCAATGGGAGTATTTCGCAAGTTGTGTGAAACAGAGTATAAAACAAGTGACGTCTTAACGTTCGCTTCTCCTACTTTACATTCTTTGCCATCTGGCGGTCAACATCGCCAGCAGATCCACTACGAATATTGGATCCATAGGTGGCACACAATTATGAATACACTTTTACATTAATTAGAACTGTACAACAAACACCTTTTTTGTCTGATCAAAATATGAACATAAACAAAAACAATTAGTAAACTATGGCGACCATATCCATAATGATGACCACTCACATTATTTCATTGCTCCACATTAAGCTTATTCAAACACAATAATTGGCGACGAAGAAAGATGAAGATCTGAAAACTACACTCACAACAGTAACGTTTTTGAAACTCATGTCTTTTTTTTATTGGTTTTTTTTTGTACTTTTTGAGACTTTGAACACGCATTAAGCTCGTTGAATCATCTGGATAATATAACTTTGTTTTGAATGTAAGTTTAAAAAAGTTAATGAATAATTTATTTTGTGATTTTGTTCACGGTAATTCATTAATAATTCATGAATTAGATATCCGGTGCTTTTGGTAAATTATCTGAATAACATAACTTTGTTTTGAATGTAAGTTTAAAAAAAGTTAATGAATTATTTACTTTGTGAATTTGTTCACGGAAAATCATTAATAATTCATGAATTAGATATCCGGTGCTTTTGGGAATCAATACTTAAAAGTTGAAACTTAATGAAAAAGTTTTGATTTTTTTGCACAGAAAACATCAATAATATGTTGCAATGGAATATAATTACATCTTGCAAACAAGATTATAATGATCCACTGAACCCAGGTGACGAAATGTGAAACTGAAATGTTTCAAATTTTTTGGTATATTAATTAAAAAAATTTTATTTTTTGCAGATTAGATTTGTTAATTTTTTTAAATTAAAGATGATAATTAAAAAAATTTTAATTGGTAATTTACGTGGTATTTGTTTCCGGTTATTGGTTGACGATCTGCGCATCTACACGAGAGTGCGGTACTGATCTGAAGTAATGGCGGCCGTGAGAGAAAGGTAGGACGTTGTTGAAGTAAACAAATGATTTTTTTCATATAATTTTATGTGTTTGTGTGTGGGAAAAAAATAACAGTTCAGGTATCAGTTAACACACATCCAACTCGTTTTGTGTGTAGTTGATTTCCAGAAGATTTTTGTTGTCAATTGGTTGTTTTTGCACTTGTTCATGTATCTATTAGTCACTAGTATGTACAAAAAACAAAGAAAAACCCAAGAAATAGAAGTACTGCTGTTTTAAATAATAATCTAATTTTATTTTATTACAAAAATTTGCATATTTTATATTTGTTCAGAGTGAATTTTCCTATTTTTTTAAATAATTATATTTTTTTAATAATTTGTTTTATTTTAAAGCTCTTGTAATAACTTCATTATTGGTTGAAACTACATTTTTAGGTGCTCAATTGTCTCTATATATGCAAGAATGAATCTATTAAACACAACTCCAGCAATTATTTATTTTGATTTTATTGACATACTTGATTACATTTTAAACTCAGTTACCAATTTAGGTTTTACAATTTACAAATGGTGTTATGTGTTCAACTTAAGATATGCTCCTGTTAAAGTTCTTGAGATGTGTTCTGCTGGAATCCGAGGCCATTGCCAGCAGAGACACTTTGCAAACAAGGAGAGAGAAAAAGTGCATCTAAAAGATTATTACTCATATAATTTAAAAATACATTGGTGCATTACAAAATATAGAGCATTTTGCAGATTTTAAGTTTTTTTTTGTTTATTAAATAATGTTATGCTGGTATGGGGAATACCAAGCAGTGCTGGATGCTGATCACTAATGGAAACAACTGACAAAGAACTTGTTTCATATTGGTTTAAGGTTTTTTTTTTAACAGCTTGTTTAGGTGTTAATTTCAATCAGCGCCTTTCCAACTTAGTCTGTATTGCCATATCCTAACCTATGTTAATCAGCGACCACGTGGCTAACAAGACGAAGTGGGTGACGAAGACTGTTACCGTTTGCACGCCTGATGTTACCTGGACTTCTCTGATCGTCTCAGATCATGTCTTGCATCTGGGAGAAGGACATGGTTGGCTACACGACCCATCACACTGCTAGTCAAGAAAAGACTGACTTCTTGGGGTCTTACAGACCCTGTAGAACTCACTTCTGTTTTTGCCCTGTGGCCAGTAATCAGTTGACCACTTCCTGCTAGCAACGCCCCATGTCGGTCGGTGTTCCCTAGGGCGGCCATTGGTGTTGTTTAGTGTCTGCAAAGCAGTCACAATGTATGTTGACAATGCATTTACAATTGTAAAACTATAACATTTCAAAATAAATTTGATTATTATGGAATGCAGTTTGTAATACAATTTACAAAATGTATTGTTATTTAAAAACCAATAGCAAGCAAAAATGTATTACAAGATGCTTTTCTGAAATATACTATACATTTTGGACAAATGAATATTGTAACAGTTTTGTGACTGAGTTAACCTAAAACTAATACTTGAAGTGAAACAACAAGAGATTATTGTATAATTTAGTACATACAAGATGAAATACATTGAAAGTTTAGAGATTGAATTCAAGACTAAAGTTAAAATTACTTCTTGAGTGCGGCTGGTGTATATGTGCTGCTAGTAAGTTATTATGTTACTAAAACTCAACTATCTACATGATAAATATTTTGAGGTGATTGCTGTTTATTATAATGAGTTTAAGTTTTTACTTGCAGAGATTTTGACTTTTGTGCAGTGAATAAATTAAATTGGTTACAATTAAATTAGTTGCATTTAACAAAACTCATACAATGAAATGTTTGTGAAAAGTAAAATATTTGAATGATGTATAAGAGTTAAATGAAAAGTGAAAGCGTGGTTTTGTTAACTTTTGAGTCAAATGAAATATTCAACGAGTGAAAATATTGAGAGACCGGTCAAAATACAAAAAATTGATCCAATTTGACAGAGTAATTTGACAATGGTAATTACTGATTGCTCTTCAATTACTTCTCGGATGTTGCTGTCAATTGAGTATTTAATTTCATACACAGGTCCCATAATGAGTCTTTCTGTGACTGATGAATGTAGAAATATTGTTTCCTTACAGGGTGTTGCACAAAAGCAGTCTTTCCGAGGATTGGTGTTGAATTGTGTTTCCAAGTATTGTTTGATAGTCATTTTAGCTGTTAAGTGATCTTTGCAATATGCTAAGGAACTGTTTTCCATAAACGGTAATCTATTAGAATAACATGAATAGCGTCAGTGCATTTCTATCATTGAGAATTGATTTAAAATGCACAATTTAAAATTCATAGACTTTGGTATGTTGCTTTGCAAAGTAATAGTCGAACCTTGTTATAAAGAACCGCAATATAACACAATTTTAGTATAATAAATTTTTTACAATGACTTGGTTGATTGACCACAGAACACCATTTTAAAAATTTTCAATGTAACTAATTTTGATATTAGAAATTATTTGTTATACCAATTAAATTTCTTAAATGTCTTGCGAGTCGTTAAAGCGAGGTTTGACTGCTTGTTAAAGGTCAAGTGCACTGAGTGCAATTTCATCAAATTCTGAAAGTAAAAAATTTACCGTATTTTATCGATTAAAAGCCGCCCTCGAATAGTAGTAGCAACTAAAAATCGAGGACATAAATAAACGAAAATGAACTTGGAAGAAACATTCCACATTCATTTCACAGCTATTTCACGTTTGTTCTATGTATGTTTTGAATCTCAAAACGAGCTTAAAATGAACGAAAAGACTGAAAAACACCCACTGCTTCGAATAGTGGCCGGGGCCAAGAGAGGCGATTTGTAATAAAAGCCGCAGCTTTTAATCGAAGAAATACGGTATACAACTCTAAACTCATTAATAAAAAGTCAATTGTTATATTTATGATGTTAAAATAACAATTACAAAATCCTACAATACTAGTTGCTTAAATTACAAAGCATCATGGGAGTGTGACATCACCAGTTTTCAAATTTAGCTGATCCTTGACTTAGTTTCAGGTTTAAGCTGGATGTTGGATTGCACACGTTCAAAAAGAAAAGAAAATTTGAATTGACGAGCAAATGAAAACTGGAATGCTGGGACGTGATGCATTGCATGGTCAACAGTAAAAATTGAATCAACAATTACAATATTATAAATGCAAAATTTAATTTTTTAATAAACTATTTTAGGTTTTTATGTTGTTTCCTTTGAAAATTGCTGAAAACACAACTCGGTGCACTTGACTTTTAAATTAATAGCAACTCACTTGCATTTGAACGTTTGCTGCTCAAGCTTTGCTTTGTAACATTTATTTTCACAGCTGGTATCAAGTGTATTCGCTTCACATGGACTTTTGGGAGTATTTAGTCGAATTAGCTGAAAAGAAGAAATTCAGCAAATTACAGTGAGATTACAATTTGTTGAAATTGTACTGTTTGGCGCGAAAGATCGATTTCAACTCTGCTGGTATGTATATATATAATGTGTTTGGGATGAAAAAATTGACTTTGCGGAAGAATGAAGTTCTGCAATGAAGACAAATAAATCAACATCTGGATAATTAGTGAATTCACACAATCTCTCACTAGTTGTTGTGTACTGCCCACTTTGCCAATAGGTATAAAGCCGTCCACAAATGCTACAGTGTTATTTTTTGGAAAATATGGCTCATCAGCTGCAAACATTTAAAAGTATCTGAGATAGTATATTTGAGTTTTGATGATTATGGTACTTTTACTTTTGTTAAACACGGTGCACGTTCCAAATACTGTTAACAAGTATGTTATTTTTGCAATTTTAGGATCGACTTTATCATACTAGAAAAATATGAAGTGCCAAATAATACGATTACTTTTGTTTGATTTAAAATTTAAATTGCTTACGTTTGGCCATCTCTTATTTCCGAATCTCTTTCCTAAACTGTATTGTCCAATATGTTTAGAGTCCGTCCACAATTGAAGTGAATTGTTTGCGAATTGCGATTTAGGGTGGAGTAAATCAAACAGTTGGTAATTAAAGGGATCTGTGTTAAGATTCTTTGCTAACTGCATCTTAGCATTAACTATTTTTTTACTTTCAGGACAACAAACAATGAGCGGAAAATGGATAATGTCGTCTCTAACGAAACTAACGGTTTTAACGAGTGGGAATTCAAAATAAGTCATAATTTGATTGTAAACGTTATAAACCGACATAAGGATCAGAATTAGGAAAACCAAGTTCTTCAGTTTCTGCTGGAAAGAGGATTTTTTTGATGTTTTTTGATGTTTTTCAAGAATTGTCTCAATTTTGTATTTCAACAAGGAATTTGCCTTTGTTATTTTTCTAAACTTCATAAAAGGCATTTTGCAGTTGTGAATAAATATTTTAACCAATGTTAAACACGACCATCCAAAATAAAGTCCGATATTTCCACCAATGTCGCACAGCAAAGAGATTATGTCGTATGAAACATGTTCTTGCAATGTTCGGACATAATTGTTGACAATGATAACATCAAGAGCAGACTCGGTACTAGGCAAATCGTCATAGGTTATGCTTAGTTTTGTCACTTCGCATAAATCCATACATTTGCAATGTTCTCTTAAGTTTGTTTCACGAATAAATTGTGTTAACTTTTTGTATTTATCTCGAAGGTATGTGTCATTGCATTTTGGTCGATCTTTTGCGTCGTAAAACGGATAACTAGAAGATAAGTTTAGTTACATTGTGTAATAAATTGAAAATTGATACATATAGATGGGGGTTGTTTGTATTGTCAACGATTATGATGTCGACTTCTTGAAATAAAGCATCATGTTAGCGACGCCGTGTTAGTGGCGCTAACATGATGCTTTAATTCAACAAAGTAAAAATTTGACATAAGTAAAAATAGGTTAATTCAGGTTAGGTTAGGTTAGGTCAGGTTAGGATAGGTTAAGTTATGCGTTGACAACACGACCAGTTGACATCATGCCATTGACAACACAAACTGTGTTCATTTGAGGTTTTATAAGACAGAAGCCGTAGCAGTAGTCAGTAACTGATGCCATTGCTTGCCATGACTGAATGCTGCATTTGTGGTCTTGTTGTCATTGTTTGTATGGGTCAGAAACCCAACCTGTGTGTTGCTCATGGTACTGGGAATGGCTTAACAGCATATTCTCTAAGCATCACCATGGTAAAGCAGAATGGCATGGGACCAAAACATCTAAGTTGCACTTTTCCCATATATGACTGGCAAAAGTAGCAACTCCTCCTCGCATGGCAAAGTTCTATTAAGCGGGTCATTGCTGAACTGATACCTGTGACCGCAACTCAGTCACATAATCTCTCGCAGATGTGCTAATGGGGACGCATAATAAGTGCGAAAAGAATAAGCCCGAATGCTGTTTGCGCTTAATCCTTGATTGACGGGTGCAACAAACACAAATAAGCACAAAAACCGAATTTTGCATTTCACGTATCCGGACTAAGCGCGAAAACTGAAATTCGTGTTCCGCGTGTCCGGATTAAGCGCGAAAATCAAACTTTCGCGCGTCGGAATAAGCGCGAATACGTGCCCAATGCATTAAAAGAAACTAGCAAGGTGAGTTTGAGGGGGGGTTAAGGGGAGGCTGCCCCCTCCCTAGTTAGGCATTGTTAGGATTAAGTGCGAAAACGAAGTGACGAAGTTGACACAACAGATATAAGCGCAAAAATGGAATTTCGCGCTTAACACAGTGGGAATAAGCGCGAAAAGCACATTTTTGCGCTTAATCCATTCGCGCTTGGTCCTACGCCCCATGCTAATGTGCTAACACATGTATACCTGCACTCAATTTCTTTTAAGACACAAGAACTCAAGCAGCCAATTAAATTGTTATCGCAAGGTTTTCGTTTTCTGTTGATGAAGTTATACTGAAACATTAATTATGACTGAATACATTACTAAAATTAAAATATCATAAAGAGTGTTTACACACCATTGCGGTGTTTGGAATCTTACTTTTTGTACAGTGGTTGTAGCAATAGTATTAATTGGTAGTTCTTCTAAACTTGGCATGTAGAAAAGGTTTCTTATAAGTATTTTACTTGCTGTGTCATATGTAAGATGTGCCTCTGGCGACGGATCTATTAATACCTTTAAATTTGAAGAAGAAATAAAGCATTATCAATTGAACTAAGAAATTACAATTATGTATTGTTTGCCATCGCAAGTAAAATAGTGTTATTGCATGACAACAAATAATTTTCAAGGAACAGTATTTTGGGCAATCAACCTTCAGATTAGTCTTGACACTTTGCTTATAACTACTGCAAAATTTAACTTTGGACAAAAATTGCAATTTGTTATAACAAGGCTTGACTGGAATTGTCAGTATCATTATGGTATAATGCACAGGGCCGCTGAGCGCAAACTCGAGCTTTGTTGAAGAGACGGATTGTCAAAGAGACGAGTTGTGAAAGAGACGGGTTGTCAAAGAGACGGATTGTCAAAGAGACGGGTTGTCAAAGAGACGAGTTGTCAAAGAGACGAGTTATCAAATAGACGAGTTGTCAAAGAGACGAGTTGTCAAAGAGACGGGTTGTCAAAGAGACGAGTTGTCAAAGAGACGGGTTGTCAAAGAGACGGGTTGTCAAAGAGACGAGGTGTCAAAGAGACGGGTTGTCAAAGAGACGGGTTGTCAAAGAGACGGGTTGTCAAAGAAACGGGTTGTCAAAAGAGACGGGTTGTCAAAGAGACGGGTTGTCAAAGAGACGAGGTGTCAAAGAGACGGGTTGTCAAAGAGATGAATGTTGAAGGATAAACGCAAATATTAAAAAAATTTCAAAAATGACAACTTTAGAATAAAAATAATCGAGTTCAAACAATAACAATAGCTAATTTCAAGCTGTAATTATAAGCAATGCTTCTTAGATAGGAAGCGCAGAACTCCATCGTGTTTTGTCTGGTTGTTGCTCTGCAGTGCTTACAATGAATACTGATACTGCGGTAAATTGTGTCATTTAATATGCGTTTGTCTCTTTGACAATACGTGTCTTCGACGTCCATCTCTTCGACAGTTTGTCGAAAAGATGTACTGTTGAAGAGATGATCAGTTTTTGTGACTTGTCGAAGACATGACTTGTCGAAAACATGTGCAAACACCCATTTCCTCAGGCCAGAATGAGAATGATTTGGACTGGGTTACAAAGTGACTAACATGGTCATCACCTAACCTAACTCAACCTGGCTCCTGCACGCAGCGCGGGCCCTGGGAATTTCTACTGGTTTTTTTCCCCTCCTCTTGGTGACCCTGGTAACGCATGGTTATTGAAGCAAAGTACCATAAAGAGCTAAAAGTGTTCTCATAAATTTAAGGTTTGATTGATGCCATTATTTGATGACATTAGCAGAAACATTTTTCGAATTTTAGCGTAATTAAAAACATACATTAAGATGTCCACCACAACGTCTAGGCAAATTTAGTTTGATCACCATCTTGTAATTAACAATGCCAAATTGAAATTTTAATGCTAAACGAAAGGAATTTTAAAATGCTAAACGCGGCAGTATTTTTTTTGTGATGTAACTTACGACTTGAAACATGAGCAGCCGGCTCTATAATAGTAAGATGGTTTTCAATTGTAAGATTAGTGCGGGTTTTTCCCTGCAAACATATTTGCTTATTTATTGGAATAAACAAAAGGAAAAATGGAGATTTACCATTTCAAAGTATGCATCTGTTATACAATCAGGTTTTCTCAAATGTTTTAACATTTCTGTCATTGAAAGTTGGCGTGGCATATTCTTCAATCCACAGAAATATATGCCTTCTTTCTCTTCAATGTAATTTTTATATTCTTGTGTCGTTTGAGGGAAAATGAACACATGAGGAAAAGAGTCATGCCCAATTTCAATTAAATATGCGTCAACTGTTGTTGGTACGGTCATGTAATGCAATATTCGCTCTCCAGTTTGAAAAATACACACTGCAGAATTCACAATGAGCAATGTGAAAACTAAAATGGACGTCAGTTTATTTTTTTTTGAAATGGTTTTCAGAGCGTTGAAAAATGCTGGTGTCTCTGATTGCTGTGCCATCACATTCTCCAGGACGTGCTGGATTTTTCTTTTTCGACGTTGTCGGATCGGTGCGAATGGTCGAAACAAATTGCGTTCACCCATTGTGTTTTACTTGTAGATGTGGTTCAAATTAAATGATTCTTCAGATATTTTTACAGCCGTAACAAATAAAAATAAAATACTTTTTGTAAAGTAAAATACGGGGTGAACTAGAAAGACCCGAAGATTTTGTAAATGTAATTGCACTGTAAATAATTAAAAAAAATTAGTTGCAACTTTTAATTTCCGACACTTTTGAGTGTCATTTTCGAACTCAGCACACTTTATTTGATAAGTATCGAAATTTTGGGCCCATTCTGAAATGGGCACTATTCTAAAGTAACTCCTCTTTTAGTTATGAATGAATTACATTTTGCTGTTAATACACAGCTAGATTATTGTGGGCATTTTGATTAAAGACCTCGCATTCGACCAGTAATGGTTAAACTATTTTTTTTTTTTTAATTTTTTTTTTTTAAAAAAATATCTTTGCGTACATTGAAAGATAAATCTATCTACTTATTTAGCACAGTTGATTGCTACATGTACTCTAGTAAACGACTGAGTTTGGTCTAATGCTAACGTTATTACAAAGTGATTTTGGAATGTTTTGTACATACCATTTATTGTTTTTGTTTTTCCTATTCTTGGTGATACCCTTCTTTCGTGGCACCATCTACCTTAAACTATGAATAAACTAGTCGAGTTATGTTTTAATCAGCGAGATGTTTGGTTGCACTTATTCCAACTTTGCACCCAAAATGGTACTTTAGTCAAGACAAACTAGCTGAGACCAGATTATCTTAATAAAGTTTGTATAACATGTCAAGTAGATCTCCTGTTTAATGATAACTCTTGTGACAGCTTGATTGTTAGTTACAAAGCCAACATTTCTACCTGTCTTCTCCAAACCAATATTTCCTTCATTGACATTAAATACCACTTGTCAACTGTTCTCCACTATACATTGAAATTAAGAAATAAATTTTTGAAATATTTTTTTAGATTGTGGATTATAGATTGTGAGTGTTTGGGCAATGTACCAAGGGGAGTGTCAGGGGACTCTGGACACAACACAGTTAAAGAAATCACACAAAAGACAGCATTAGATTCAGTTATCAGTTTATTGGCTTTATTGAATTGGTGTTGTCTAGGGGTTAATGCTTCTAGAGTGTATTTCCCATACAAGGGCTGCGTATACAGCACTTTTCAAGTTAACCACTGACCACAGCGGCCATTGGCTGCGTGGTCAGTGATGGCAATTTATCTTTGTGCAGGCAGGCCACATTTGGGATGCTCAGGTCCCACTAGACCATTTCACAGCCATAGTTTTTGAATGGTTGGCCATTGTGTCGCTGGAGACAGGAAGCTAGGAGAGTTGCGACTGTCCATTGTCGTGGCACGCGTCGAACACTGCCCATTGTTTAGTATACAACGGGGCCGACTTCCGGTGCTCATGTCCTTCTTTTGATGTTAGTGCTATCTATTGGCGCCATGCGGCAAAGGATGTCCGTACCTCTTTTCCAGTGACCGGATAACGGTCATAAGATGAGATGCATGAAGGACTAATCGATGGGTCCTGGGAAGCGTTGTGTGTTACAACTCAGGGGTGGATTAAATTTTATGAAGACCCCTAGGCAGTCAACATTTTGGGGCTCCCTTTGCATTAATCTTTGTTTCTGGTTTTTTTCATGCGTGACTCTTAAAAAGTGCAGAGCCCCATCTATATGACATTACTTTTGCTACACTTTTTGTCCAGAATCCACAACAACAGGTTGCTTTTCTAGTAATTACAGTGTACGTATATTGTTGAATGAATTCAGGATTAAGAGGCAGATATTAAAAATGAACATCATTTAATCGCATGAGAAGTGCTCACTCG
>JAQFXT010001861.1:0-14818 GCA_034683725.1 Strigamia crassipes
AATGTATTTATTCTATCGAAAAACAGTTCGAAATGTATTTATTCTATCGAAAAACAGTTCGAAATGTATTTATTCTATCGAAAAACAGTTCGAAATGTATTTATTCGAGTTGAAAACAGTTTTAAATGTACTTTTTCGACTTAAAAACAGTTCGAAATGTATTTATTCCAGTTGAAAACAGTTTGAAATGTATTTTTTCGACTTAAAAACAGTTCGACCTTCGGAATATATTTTTTCGACTTAAAAACAAATCGAGATGTATTTATTCGACCGAAAAACAGTTCGAAATGTATTTATTCTATCGAAAAACAGTTCGAAATGTATTTTTTCGACTTGAAAGCAGTTCGAAATGTATTTTCTCAAGTTGAAAACAGTTCGAAATGTATTTATTCTGTCGAAAAACAGTTCGAAATGTATTTTTTCGACTTGAAAGCAGTTCGAAATGTATTTTCTCAAGTTGAAAACAGTTCGAATTTTATTTTTTCGACTTGAAAACTCTTCGACATTATTATAATTTTAATTTTTCACTAAAAAAAACAGTTCGAAATTCCATTTTCCTATCAAAAAACACTTCGAAATTTACATTTTCAACGGAAAAACTCAATTTGTTTACCTTTTGGTTTGATGACATATTTTGAATTTACGAAAAACAAAACGATTAAAACGACAATTATTACGAATATCGTAAATACAACGATCACCGCAATGAACGATAACGATTTTCGATCTTAAAAAATAATTATTAATTAAAAACCAATTAAAAAAATCAATTTTTTTCAAAATTTTATACCTTCCACTGTGACTTCAGTTTCCAAATAACCAATTTTACACCTGTTACAATTCCCTTTAACCGTAACATTATATACACCCGAACGTAAAACGTGAAAATTCGCTTCTTGGACCGAACCAAGCGCAGAAACAATTTCTCTCAGTTCGAATTTCCCGCCAATTACTTCCACCGTGTAGCCATCAACGGGAAACTGAGCCGAATCGAACGTGATTACGATTTTATCCTGAATTGTCTGCATAAATATTACTGGTATCCATTTATCCTCGTTTACCGCATCTAAAAACAACAAATAATTAATTCTCCGTCCGTTAAATCGTATTTATTACACCGCTTTGGAGGTTCGATCAGATTTGGGGATCTGATTGGCTGGTTCCTTTTAGGGCATGTCATAAAAATCGAATCCTCATCCAAAAAAACGAATTTCAGTACGTTAGTTTAACTGAAGTTTTTTGAGTTTAACTAACGATTTTTGAATTTAACTAACGGTTTTTGCATTTAACTAACGATTTTTGCGTTTAACTAACGGTTTTTGCATTTGTCTAACGGTTTTTTGCATTTAACTAATGTTTTTTTGTGTTTAACTAATGTTTTTTTGTGTTTAACTAACGTTTTTTGTGTTTAACTAACGTTTTTTGTGTTTAACTAACGTTTTTTTGTGTTTGACTAACTTTTCTTGTGTTTAACTAGCATATCTTGTGTTTAACTAGCATATCTTGTGTTTAACTAACATATTTTGTGTTTAGTTAACATATTTTGTGTTTAACTAATGTATTTTATGTTTAACTGGTAACTTTTACACTTCACTTATATTTTTTTGGCATTTAACTAACGTTTTTTTGTGTTTAACTAACTTTTCTTGCGTTTAACTAACGTTTTTTCGCGTTTAACTAACATTTTTTCGCGTTTAACTGACGATTTTTGCGTTTAACTGAAGGTTTTAGCATTTAATTGACGTTTTTGAACGTATTTTCTCAATATTTCCCGAACGATAAAATAGGCTTGAATTATCTGGCACTGCCAGATAATTTGAATTTTAGAGCATGCCCTCCAAAGCAGCATAGTTTATTCACATAGATCGTCCTCGGCGAGTGGAACTCGACTGTGAAAACTCTGTCGTTTTAAACTCGGGATTTCGATTATCGTAACCACAAAATTTTGTTTCTGGTCGCGGTCAACGAAGAAATACTCATCGTTCCACACGACCGATACCTATAAATAAATTTTTATTTCAATTTCATGATTTTTTTTTTAACTTGTAATTTACATTTGCCCTCGTTTTCAATGCGGGATCGAGTTGAATTACTTGACATCTGTGGTATTTTTTATACGGAATATCGAATTTAACCGCGTATCCTCGAGTATCTATTAAAACAAAACATATGAAAAATCGATGTCTGTTTACGACGAAGTAAATCGACTTAATTGACTTAATCAACTGTAAATTTCACTTGTTATTGTAAATCACGTATTATTCTTAAAAAAAGCAATTTTTATTTGAAATATTCGAATATTTCTTTAAAAAAAAATTTATTTTTACTCGAAAAAAATTCATCTTTACCCAAAAAAGTTCAGTTTTTATGTGCAAAATTTAATTTTTACTTTAAAAAATCAATTTTTACTTGAAGTATTTGAATTTATCCAAAAAAATTCATTAGTTACTTGAAAAAAATTCATTTTTTGTCCGAAAAAATCAATTTTCACTAAAAATAATCCAATTTATACAAAAGAAATTAATTTTTACTCGAAAAAATTAGTTCTTACTTGAAAAAATTAATTTTTACTCAAAAAAATTAATTTTTACTCGAAAAAGTTAATTTTTACTCGAAAAAATTAATTTTTACTCGAAAAAATTAATTTTTACTCGAAAAAATTTATTTTTAGTCGATAAAATTAATTTTTACTCGAAAAAATTAATTTTTACTCGAAAAAATTAATTTTTACTCGATAAAATTAATTTTTACTCGAAAAACTTCATTTTTACTTGAAAAAATCCATTTTATAATTTTTACCAAAAAAAGTTCAGTTTTTACACGAAAAATTGAATTTTTACTTGAAAAAATTCAATTTTTACTTGAAGTATTTGAATTTATCCAAAAATTTTATTGGTTACCAGAAAAAAAATCATTTTTTGTCCAAAATAATCAATTTTCAGTGAAAATATTCAAATTTATCCAAAAGAAATTCATTTTTACTCGAAAAAATTCATTTTTGTGTTAAAATATTCGCATATTTTGGTTAAAAAATTCGAATTAATCTAATAAATTTCATTTTTACTTCCACGATACGTTGCTACGGAAAATTAAGAAAATCTCATTTTAAACACCTTCGTTTAGTATAGGTATCGTGACGTTTAATCCAATATGTGTGAATTTGTCGTGCGGGCGAAATGTTCGTATAAACAACGACGGTTGAGCGTGCAATTCCTCGGTGTCTGTGTACTCCGCGTCGTCGCTGATGAAACTGCCACCTATAGATTGATATATTTGAAAAAATTAATGTTTTAAAATAAAATTTGTATTTTACATTTGCCGTCCGTGCTGTCGGTGAAGAAAATTCGACAGTCGTTTTCGTATTCATCGGAGAGATTAAAAAACTGTAAAAATTCAAGAGAGCGTCGTAAGTTTGTGTTGATTGGTCAATGACAAAATTACTTGTTTCCCGCAGGTTTGGTTCTTTCCTCGCCCAAAACCATAACCAAATGTGCTGAATTTTGCTATTTTGAGATGATCGTTGCTTAAAATTGTTGAGATCAGAAGAGAAAGTAGAATAATATTTGATAAATTTACAAAACTTGAACCGGTGCCCATATTGTGAAAAGATGACTCGTGATTGGCTAATACGATGACAATTCGAATTTTGTCTTCTATTTATATCTCTTTTTTATTATTATTTCTAAGCTGAATATTTTATTTATTTTTTTAAAAACATAATGAATAAAATATTAAAATAAAGTAATTTTCGAAGAAAATATTTATTTTTTAAATTCGACACAAGATGGCAGACAATTTGGTGTTGTTGTCAATAGGTATCGCCACAGTTGTCCCTATTCGAGTTGAAAGCATCATACGAAAATAGTGTAAAAAGAACACAAATGAAATTAATTATTTATCATTTAATTCAATAATTTTTTTGCAGTTGATCGGTGTAAAATCAAGGAGAAAGTTACCCAATGTTGAATTTTGAAAACCTAAAAAATTATCAGTAATCACATGGTACAGTAACAGAAATTAAAAATGCAAATTAAACCTTAACTCATCTCTTTTATTTCAGCCAAGACATTTATTGCAAATTATTTCTTAACATGGAGAATAAGGCAGTTTGTGTATTTACCAACAAAAAAAAAGTATTGTCTTGATAAATAAAAATAACCCTAAATCAACCCAATTATTTTCCAGGATAAAATGCCAGTGAGATATTGTGTCAGCCCATTTGTTGTTTTCTTTCTGTGCAGCACACTATTTATTTATTTAAAATTATTACGATTTATTCAATAAAGAAAATTAACAGATATCAATAATTGCATTGAATGGATTAAACTATTTTTCTCTGTCACAGAACTTGAATTTAAATGGCTTGTCTGGTGATAGGATTATTCCCATGTTTTGTCCAATAGGCTCATAATGATATTCCAATCTAAAATTCTGCAAAACCTGAAATAATCAGAGTAAAGTTCTTTAAAAAAAACATCGTTTTACATTATTATGATAATAATAAAGTGATTTTAATGACAAACGATCATTCAAGGTTTGGCGATTACATTTGGCCGGCCTTCTTCAAGTCGGGGCCCGAGTGTGAAAAGAATTGTGGGGCCCCAAAAAAAAAAGATATGGAGTGTATAGAAGTTGTGTCATATGACGCAACGAAAAACAGTGTTCACATTACGTCTTACAATGTTGATGCGACCATTGATGTATTGATTTATTTTATTTAAATTTTTTTTCTTGGGGCCCGGATGCCGGCCCTGAATATAACTTACAAGTCAGTCAAGTCCATTCATTTAGCAAAAGCCTTTTTAATGAATGAACACATAAAATGTCCGGGGCCTATAGGCGATTGCCTACTCTGCCTTATGGTTAATCCGACCCTGTGTATAAACAGCTTATATCTATAAGTTATAAGTTTTTTGAAGTTTTGGGTAAAACACATTTTGCGTATACTTTAATATGTCAAACCAGCAGTTTATAGCCAATGATAGTTACGCATAACAAGCAATTTTTAAGTTTTTTGAAGTTAACATACGTAATCCCCAAACCTTTATTGGGTTTTCGATAAACGTACCTTGGAAACTAATATTCTAATTTCTTGCTCTGCTACTCTGAATCCGATGCACATTCTTGACCCATATCCGAACGGTACATGGGAAAACTGAGTGGGTAAATTTTCTCGCCCGACTTCAGATCGTAACCAGCGCTCTGGTATAAACTTATCCGGATTAGGAAAATATTTCTCGTTTTTGCTGGAGGTGACGAACATTGTTGCCAATTGAGTCTAAACAAATTAAAAGAAAGTGTTAGTAAAACCACCATCTCATGCAGCAACCGTTGAGGTCAAATCACTTTTCCAAAGGTCATTGACAAACCGGTACAAACCGGACAATGAAGTATCAATTTGGGCGGTGCCCGTTCATTTATTCGACGGTCATTTATTTGCCAGGAATGAATTGTATTTTGGTCATATAAGTTTAGCTTAAGTTAGATAAGGTTAGATAAAGTTTGGTTAGGTTAGGTTAGTGTGGTGTATTGTCACCACTAAAAATCCACTCCAACTGTATTGTTTGCAGCCAACTACAAACAATAGAGCTCCTATCTTTTCCCCTAGCTACAGTTGGCAAGGTAAATAAACAGGCTGCTAGATCAAGAACAGTAAGGAGGCGTTTTTCCTGTCTCCTCATTTATATTGCTATATTGTGAGCAAGATATAGTAAAGTTAGGACAGGTTAGGTTAGGTGAAGTAAGATTAAGTAAGGTGTGGTTAGATTTAAATGATCGTCGAATAAACAGGTTGGACCAGGAAATCTAGATAGGTCGAGCCACAGTGGAATTTCCGGTAGCCAGGGCTAAACTGGGACTCAATTTAGTATCGGAAAATTCTTATTTTCCCGCCAGACCACCACAGTCTTGTATCCCGCTAATCAGCTGGGCCAGTTCAGCACAGGCTACAGAGAAATTCTCGGTATCCCGCCGGGCCAGTCCAGCCTTGCCGGTAGCCCATTTCTTGATTCTGTATACTTTAGCTGGAATCAAGTAGCCGTTGAATTCAGTATCCTGCTCGACAACTCTAGCCGTACCAACGGTTATTGGATGCAGCCTAAGGACCAATCAAAATTATATCTTAGATTCAGAATACTTGTTTTTAGGCTTCACCATACCTCATTGATTCCTTTAAACATGCACCTAAATACTCTAGTTTGTCCAATTTTTCTCCAATAATCATTGCTTTTTTGTCTGGAATGATCTTACGTACTTCTTGATACACCTTTTCTTGTTTGTCTGGATTAATCGATAATTCATACAACAGAAAACTAGCGGTGACAGCAGTCTTAAAAGAAGAAGTAATGAAAACCTAAATTCAAGAATGTATAATGAAGTTATGCTCACAGTGTCTACGCCGGCTAAGAAAGCATCCATTATCATACTAGTAACTTTTCTTAAATCCATATCGCTTTCCACAAGAATTGCATTGAGAATATTATTGGTGTCGCTTGTGTCATCCTTTAAATTCTCAACTGCAGTTGCCAAGTACTTTTCAATTACTCTGAAATTAAGTATAACTATGATCGGTATTTATCCGTCCTTTTGTACGTGGTATACTCTAATATTCGCCCTAATTAGAGATAGAACAAATCCCAAATTTTATTTTATGATGGGTTTTAAAAAAGGACATTCTGTTTTACAATTGAGAGCAGGGGCGGATTTACGTACAAGCAAAATAAGCAGTTGCTTAGGGCCCGCACCCATCGGGGATCCCAGAAAAATCCCATAATAAGCTGCAAAGTGTGAATGGAGTATCTAAATGCGAAATATAATATATATTTAAGTTTTTTTTTTTATTTGTTGCATATTTATTTATATTTATTATATGTAAAAAGATAATAATAAGTGTATATATCTAGCTACGGCTCTGCTACGGGGCCCATCAACCAATTTCTTTCGTTCTGGATACTGGTAACTTACGATTCAAAATAATTTTGCGCTTTAACTAAACTCCTGTAGTTGGGAGTAGATATTAATCTCCAAATTCCAACACTCATTTCTAAATGATGCAATGCTTTGAAAGATGCAAGAACTGAATCAATCAGTTTTTGTGGTTCGCTATCTCTCGTTAAACTATCGGCAAGACAGCCTAATCGACGACTAAGAGTGACTACACCAACGGCTGAAAATAAACCTCAAATTATACACTATACATTCATATTATGTTACAGCAAAAAAATGAATTCTCACATTCTAAAGCCCATCTCATTATTTCATTCATAAAATCATCTATTTCCATGTTTGCACCACGCAAACGTTTCATCCTCTGCAGAAAATCATTCGTGACCTAATGTTAAATTAGAAGAAATTAACTCAATTGTAGTGCAATAAAGCTGAGAGACTTAGACATCAAGGATGAAAATTGGCATAACCCTAAACCAGGGTGGAAATTTTGCTCAGGCCAATTTTACCTTTGAAATCAAAGTAGCTTAGCTATACAGTAGCAAAACTCCTTTTGGGTTATACCATGCTCATTGGTTCAGCATAAGCTTGCACAGCATTAATCCTCAGCATGTGCTTCTGTACTTTACTTCTCAAATCTTTCCAAGTCTCGCCTTGCCTTAAAAAAATCCAAAATTTATATAAATCTTTAGACAAATCATCACCAGATGTATGAAAAACCATTGCAGTATCAGTGTGGCCCATAACAAAGAAATATTGGCCAAATTAATGTCAAAATTTGTCAAAACTTGTCAAAATTGTTGTCAAATGTTGATATTGTGATCGACCAGCAATCACTGATCAACATTCGCGATCCTTTCTGCGGTCCGATTTTGGCAAATCAGACACAGGGACCTGGCAAAGACCGGAAGTGGTGTGCATGGGATCAACAATGGTAAAAGAAGGCAGTCTGTGCTGCGACATGGCCAGGACAAGACCTAAGCGGTCTGGTTCCCGATCCCGCACTCAACCCGACGTGACGCACGGCCATCTCCGGATCTGTGTGCCCGCATTGCGGACCACGGGTCCTGAGCGGCATGACGCTACGGCAAATGACCAGGCACTCGCTGGCCACGCCATCCACGATCTCGTGACCAGCGGTCAAGACTAAGGATGGAATTGAGGAACTCCGTGCAAAGGATAATCACGCATAGGTGCACTGGCCCCTAGACAAACATACATAAATAAAGAACATACTTCATTTAAATAGTGCGTCTTGTGCGCTTTCTTTCATCTAATCGTGTGTGTTTTGCGATCAGCGATATGTGGCTGTCCCCTTGACCACGTGGCGACCGTAGCCAAACACTCACAATATCACTGAATCTTAATGGTTTTTCATGTCCCTGGTGAGCTAAATTCCAAACAATTATCTTACTCTAAAAGTAATCCAATGTTTGAATATACTTCGGGTTTACTTCGCCGATGTCTTTCCAAAGCGGCTAATCCAGGACGCCTGGGTATTTTGCCTTCTTTCATAAAAGCTTCTCGCATTAATTGAGGACTGAACAAGAAAACTGTATCAAAGAGAGGCATATGCAATTTCACCATGTCACCATATTGCTTGTTGAGTACAGTGTAAGTGTTAATATTAAACCCATCAAAAGTCCCTAAAAATATTAAACAAGTGAAAATCAAAATCAAACTTCTCTTATATCCAAACAAACCTATCACAGGTAAAAAGTTCCACATATTTCCTAAGAGTGGAATTGGTTTTGGCCCAGGTATGGAACTAAATGGCTTCAATGTTTTCTTTTCTCCAGCAGTTTGTGAAACCAAACCCCTGACAACCACTTCAACTTTCAGCTTTCTTTTCAATTGCAACCCTCTTGCAGTCAACATGGTGGCTTAAATAACAGAACCTTGGAAAACAAAACCAAACATATTATTTCATAGTGCAAATCAACCTATGGAACTCACTGATACAAATCATTGATCACATTGCACAATAGTTTTCACATCTGCAGTTTTAGTACTACTGCACTTGATAAGGAATAAATAAACACTTTAAAAAAAAAGCTAAAATATTATTTCTTTTTCTCTGTATCAACTACAAACTGACCAAAATTCCTTGTGTTTTGTTTATGAAATATATTTAAAAAAATAATAACTCATTAACCAGCAACTTATAGATTTTTCTATATAAAACTAACCTAACCTAACCTAACCTAACCTAACTTAACCTAACCTAACCAGCCCTTGTGTTTGTTAACTAACATAATGTTAGTAACAACATGTCTTGTGATAAAAAAAGACAGATAATTTTAACAGTTGTGAGCCTTTTTTGGCTTTGTGCCAGGCCTGGTTCATTAGAAAAGTGGAGCTGCCTTGCTGTCCTCATAACGATTACTGAGCATATGGCCTTGGTTGTGCTTGTATTGACAGTTTTAACTGCATAAAAAGATTTCCTGCATGGAAAACACATGTGAAATGTACTGGAAAAACCTGCTTTCAACATATGGAAATGTCAAAATTCCACAATGGATAAATTACACTTATTCATATCGTACTTCGATACGGAAAGACCTAATTTCGACACCTACTTTCCGTATTATTTCCACACTGACTTTCCATATTATTTCCACGCTGACTTTTGCTGTGTCTGTACGCAAAAGTTATGTTGTAGTAGGAAGTAAACTGGAAACGAACTCACATGGTAATTTGGAAAAATTAGACTGGATTTTATTCATGGTCACTAGGTGGTGCTGACGGAGCAGCGTCACGAATTAAACAAGGTGTACAAAGTGAGATTGGAGTAGACACTAAAACTTTCCATATTATTTTCACACTTAAAACATACTTGACAGGTCCATAAGGTATAAGCTTTCGTGTTGGCACATTAATCCTATCTCTTTGACTAACATTATCCTGGTGAGAACAGTGACCATGAGAACTTCCTGCTTACTTGTGCTGTACTAAACGTCATAAGTAAGCATGTTGTAGTCACGCAAACACTAAATCAAGGTCACGAGAATTGAAATAAAACATTTTTCTGAGAAATTATTTATTTTACAAACTTGACACGAGATGGCAGATCGTTTGGTGTTGTTGTCACTAGACGTCGCCAAAGTTGTTTATTATTTAAGTTGAAGACATGGTATGGAAGTAGTGGAAAAAGAAAGCAAGTAAATGAATTATTTATCATTTAAATGCAATCATTTTTCGCAGTTGATCAGTGTAGAATTAAAGAGGAAGTTACCCAATGCTGAATTTAACTTGAACATCTACATAAATAAAAGATAAAAACTAAATTTTAAATCATTTCTTTTATTTCAGTCGAGACATTTATTAGCAATTACTTGTTAACATGAAGAACATGGCAGTTTGTGTATTTTCAAACCAAATAAATGTATCATCTTGATACAAACTACAAATAATCTTAAATCAACTTAAATATTTTCCAGAAAAACATGCCAGTGAGATATTGTGTCAGCCCAATTGTTGTTTTCTTCCTGTGCAGCACAACACACTGTTTATTTATCTAAAATTATTGAGGTTTATTCATTAAACGGAATTAACAGGTAACAATATGTGATATTTATCAGTCTCTTTGCGTGCGGCTGAAGTTAACACCACATTCACATTCGTCCTAATTAGAGATAGAACAAATCCCAAATTTTATTTTACGCCGATCTGCAATTGGGAGTGCAGTGCGTTAAGTTAACACAGACCCTAGGAAGCCGACGGAGGATGAAAATAGCAACTGTACGTCTCGCCAAGTAACAACAATCTTAGCTACATTTCTGCAAATGGGCCCATTTGTTTTGTTGTAAATACTGGTAACTTGGGGTTAGAGTAATTCGAAATGGTGACGGAAGTGGCTGACGGAAATGAGTGACGAAAATGGCGCCGCCTACCGACGAAAACGAAGATGCCGCCATTTTCGATTTGACTTAGATCGACGATAATAATATTAATAACATTATTAATAAAAATACAATTATAATTGTCAACAATCCTTTTTTTATTTAATTCCCACAACTTGTAAACAAGAAGTTTCACTTCTTCCGTGTGGTCTTAAGCACACATTCTTTTTTTTTTTACTTATTATTTACTTTATAAGGAAACACTCAGACTAATCACTTCAATTCATCTATAAGTAATTAAATGTGTTTGTGGGTTTTCCTTTGTTATTTGTTATTAGAGATTTGGCGATTGCATTTTTATACGTTCAACTTATAACTTATAAGTAATATAATGCACCATTTATAAGTTATAAGTTGAACGTATAAAAATGCAATCGCCAAATCTCTATTGAAGGTAAATTCAGTATCAATATATAATCCAGATAATTGATTCGATTGTTTATTGTTTAGTTGAAACTCAACAGAAATAAATGTGTTCCGCATAAAATAAAAATTAAAATAAATAAATAAATTTATACTATTTTTGTGACTAAGAAGTACATTTTGGTGCATAAACTGTACATTTTTTAGTGTAAAAAATACATTTTTCATTTTCTCGTTTCTTTAATTTGCAGACAACGAGGCGATGCAAAAAGTGGAAATGATTTGGTCAATTTCTGGATGACAAAAAAATTATTTGGTTTTATTCCTATGGAATCTTTATGAGTTTTTGTTGTGGCATTAAACAGTTTCCCGCCGAGTTTTTAATTATTCGTTTATTTGTTAGTGGGATTTAAGATTAATACGAAAAGAGGAAATATTTCCAATTTTAACCGGTAGGGTACACTAGTCACCAAGTGGCGCTGAACGGAACCGCGGAGCTAAAATACGGACAGCAGAGGACAATAAAAGCGTAATTAAATTACATTAAGTTATGCGTTATAGTTCTGACATAATTAGTTTGTTTTGTGTTATTTAAAAAGACAGAATTGGTGATTGTTTAGTCATGAAAACGAAACGGGTTTTGATGTCCAACAGAGATGCGAAGCGGCCATCATTAACATGGCGGACGATCAACGATGCGAAGAATTTGAAATGAAGCGGAATTGAAGCGAAAAATGACCATCAGAATGTATATGACATTCCATGAGTCCTGGTTAATCAAATGAAGCGAGGTAGCTGAGAAATTTATTTTAATTTATGTCTGAGAAAGTTGCATTAAGTCACTGGTCTGAAATGTACAGTAGCGATCAAAAGTATGTAGCCGATGTGGTTTTTTTGTTATAAAATCTCCAATTATTTGCCAATTGTTTTGAAATTTTAACCACAGATACACATCTTTATTGTGTATAACTCCCGTTAATTTCAGATTGATGCAATAATGTGTTTTGGTGTTACGGTTGATAATGTGTTGTCAGGGAGGTCAAAAGTAAATAGCTGGTCACATTTAAGGCTTTAAATCAGAGAATAAAATGATTTAATGTCACTAAATTGTTACAAATTATAGTTATGCCACTAAATATTTGTGTATTTGTAACAATTTTACGGCATTAAACTATTTTCTTGTCTGATTGGATGCCTAATTAATTTAACTTATTTTTCAGTCTAAAATTATTAATTTCTTTATTCTTGAAACTTAAAATGATTTTTTCGTGCATTTTTGATGTCTAAAATGTTTTTTCTTCAATTTTTAAAGTCAAAGATGACTATAAGTTCTCATATTATGCATTTTATTTTATTTTTCAATTGACTACATTATATTGGATTTGTTAAAAGTTATGTATTATTATAACACAGTTGAAACATTTCCAGTGGAATGCAGCCATCCAGATAAATTTTCATTTCGAAATTTTAAATGACTTACGACGGTGTTCTTTGGTTGGATTTGGAATTGGCAATAATTTAATTACAATTTGATACATTTCTTTAGGATTTTACTGTCTCACTGCCATAGACTTCGGTCACGCTAGCCACCATTACAACCAAGACCATAACTAAAAGCAACACGGACTAAAGCAACAAAATTATCTCATCGATGTTGATACACAAATACACAAATAGAAGCTATATTTACTTTTGGAAACATGAAGAGTTCGAATGGGATCAAAATGCCTCGATAAAAAAAAATCGATTCTTCAGCACATCCTTTGATACAATACCCTATCCTGAGACTTTGTCACAATTCACAGAAAGAATGGCACTATTAGTACCTAATATGCCACCAGGGCACAGTGCAAACACAACTAGAGGTTTTTGGTTGTTTATTTGGACTCGGAATTTATTCACAAGAATTTTCAGTTGGATGCGGGATGCTGTAATGCTTTACTTAATGCTCTTAAAGTATATTATGAAATGCTTGTGTTTATCACTTATGAACGAAGTAATGCTGTTAATGCTAATTTAAAGTTGTGACGATGACATTCTGGGTTGAATATATTTCGGTAGTCATGATCACCATTTGGTAAATCAGTGTGAGTGCGTGCGAGAAATAAGGAGACACGTGGTTCTCAATACATTACATTTATTGTAGACCCAGATAACCGTGATTACGGTTATCGGCTACACAATTAGAAAAACAATTACACATGGTATTATACCGACATTTGGCTATTCTAAATGTGACACGTTAATTTATACATATAAAAGTTAGAAATGAAAATGGCTGCATTCCACTGGAAATGTTTTAACTATGTTATAATAATACATAACCTTTCACGAATCCAATAATGTAGTCAATTGAAAAATAAAATAAAATGTAACTAAAACAGACTAAAGTGCATAATATGAGAAATTAGTCATCTTTTTAAGCTTCAAGAATAAAGAAATTTATAATTTTTAGACTGAATAATTTTAACGCAATAAAGTGTCCTGTGTGTTGTGATTGTTTGTAATAATGCTCGAAAATTGTGCATTTTAGTAAAGAAAATATCTTCTGTTTAGGTAATAAGAAGGTTTTATTATATATATTATTTAACAATAATATATACAGGAGAGGAGGGTTGGGGTCACAACTTTAGTTACAAGGAAAATATAATTTTTTCATACACCATATTTGCGCTTGTTAGCAACACTACACGACGAGTTGTCATAGTGACAGATTGTGTTGCTATGTTGATATGTTGCTATCTTGTAGTCCGGTGGTCTTCACAAAGTGGAAAATCTGGAATTTAAATAACTATGCCGTAAAAGACATAATTGTTGGAACATGTTGAGAATGTTCAAGAACCCAATCACAACGTGATTCATTCCAATTGGTCAAATTATCTACAAGGCCGAACACCCGGAAGTCAAAGAAAAGGACCCCGATGCCAAAACGTAAGCTTGCGAGTCAGGAAAAAGTGCAGGCAAAACTGATGTTCAGTACATCTCATCCCTCAATGATCGGATACGAAGTTGAGTCGAAGTCATGCAATGGTGTGATGAGGAAGGCAATTTATATCAGCCAGAGTTGTTTGATTTCCAAAGACAGCAGCTTTCCTTCCTACCATTCACATGTTTTTGTTCTGCCGAACCAGAGAGTTACGAAGAAGCTATGGCATGCTTGGACAAAGAGAGCTGGTTCAAAGCAATGGCAGACGAGATAAATATATTTCAAGGGGTATATACAGAAGTAGATATCAACCCAGACTAATCTATGCTTGGTAACAAATGCATGTTTGGCCATTCGACAAAGTTGTTCATTCTTTTAGCCGTAATCTTTGGTCGTTCGGTCATGTCGTCCACCATTTCGATAATGCACGCTTGCCCTTTGCGCCATCTGTTGTGGGTTTTCACAACCAAAATACAAATGGCAGTTTGATCCCATTCGAACTGTTCATGGTTGTTTCTCTGATTTTCTATCGGTAAATTCTCTCATAAAATACACCCATAAAATACACTAATCTTTTTGTCAGATAAGATCACTCATGCGCTAGGGGCACTCGTGATCTTATCAGACAAAAAGGGTTTGACGTCAATGGAGCGGAATGCAGAAGCGCGGAATTCGAATTCCG